>MU835254.1:0-40603 GCA_029204225.1 Diphasiastrum complanatum | reverse complement strand
CACCATATGATGCTGGTCCAACCCATGCATACTTTGGTAGCCAAGATGTCCATACCTCTCGTGCCACAACCTATCCACGTCACCTCCTTTTACTGCTGACTAGGGATAGAAGTGTACAACCTATATAGATTATCTTCCTGCAATCCTTTGGCCACAACCTTCATATGATCACTCAAATCTAATACAAGACAAGAAGTAGCATCAAATTCTACTTTCATATTTTGTAAAACATTCAAGTACTTTCTGCATTTCAAAACTTTGGTAGAAAAGCAATCAGGAAAGAAGATAAAGATTCTCAGGTCAGATGGTGGTGGAGAGTATATTAAGACAGAATTTGTGGAATTCTGCAAGGCTAATGGAATCAAAAGGCAGCTTACAGTTCCCCGTAGCCCTCAGCAAAATGGCATAGCCGAGAGAAAGAAGCGAACTATTGTGGAGTGTGCAAGGTATGCATGCTCAAGGCAAAGTTGTTGCCCAACTCTTTTTGGGGCGAGGCAATGCACACAACAGTGTTTCTTTTGAATAGAAGTTCAACTAAGGCTGTGGAAGGCAAGACTCCAGAAGAGGCATTTAGCGGCATCAAGCCTAAGGTGGGCACTTTGCGATTGTTTGGTTGTACGACATATGCCCATGTTCCCAAGGATGACAGAAAGAAGTTGGATGCAAAATCAACAAAATGTATTTTCTTGGGTTACAGTGAGGAAAGTAAGCCTGGATTCGTGCTGAATTGGCTCATTATGAACACGGCATAAGTTATGTCGGGGCGTGTTGTCTGCTAGATACATCAAGGTTCCAATCAGCCTCCTATAGGGCGTGTGCTGCATGATCTCTTTCTCTTCTTCAGTCCTCGAACAATCTTTGTTCGTCACGATTGTTCCTGCAAGCATTGGGGTATTTGTCCCTTTGCAATTTGTCATCCCGAAATCATCAAGGATTTTCTGGATGTACCTTGACTGATGAAGGTATAACTTTCCTTCGTCATAGTTACGATCGATTTGCAAGCCTAGATAACATCTGGCTTCTCCTAGGTCTGTTATCCCGAAATGTTTCGAGATATCGCTCTTCACTTCTGCAATTAGCTCTTTGCTTCTGCATAGCATCAGGGTGTCGTCCACATACACGGCAACAATGATGATCTCCCCGTCTATGATCCTTATATAAACATTGGAATCAGCCATCAGTGGCTCGAATCCCAAGGATCTCAAGGCATGATCTTTCTTCTTGTACCATTGTCGTGCGGATTGCTTCAGACCATAGATACTTCTGTGCATTCGGCATGCATAGGTAGGAAGTGAGTCGGAGATATAACCTGGAGGTTGATCCATGTAGACTTCTTCATCTAGCTCGCCATATAGGAATGTTTTCTTCTCATCAACGATGTGGATCCTAAGGTCATATGCAGCTGCATATGCAAATAGTAAGCGTAAGGACACATGTTTCACCACTAGAGAGAAGGTCTTAGTGTAGTCGATGTCATACTTCTGAGAGAATCCCTTCGCTACAAGTCTGGCCTTGCATCTCGAAACATCTCTATTCCGTCCATACTTGAGCTTGTAAACCCATTTGCATTGTACTATTTTTCGTTTATCTGGCACTGGTTGCAGTGTCCACACCTCATTCTTCTTCATAGATTCAATTTCTTCGTTAATGGCTTGGATCCATTTGTCCTTGTCTAGACTATCGATGGCTTCCTGGAATGTTTGTGGTTCGCCACTGAATCCACAAAACTCTTCGGATGTTGAAGCCGAGCTACCTGGCACAAATCTTGTTGGCAGTCTCCTTTCTCTGGTTGATCTCCTGGGAGATTCTTCAGGTACTGTAATGTTCTTGCCTTTTTCTCTTCAGCTAGGTCCGGAACCATCTCGGTTTACTGGAGTTGTAGCAGCAGGCAAGCTTGCGGTCCTTTCCTCGTCTGATTCGTCTCTCAGCTGACGTGGAGTTCGAACATTTTCATCAGAGTGTTTGGGTTCTGCTCAATCTGTCATGGTTGCCAGGTCGTAGTACTGCTTTCCTAGAACTTCATAGCTGGTGGAATCATTGTCGGCCATTGTTCTAGTCTCATCGAACTTGATATCTCTGACAATCTTCACTAGATTCGTTTCTGGCATGTAGATCCTGTAGTATGACTGTCATACCCGACGAGATATCCTAATTCGACTTTCTCATCAAGCTTCTTTCAGAGCTTATTAGGAATATGTGCATAAGCTGCACAGCCAAAAATCCGAACATGTGTCAGATTGGGCTTTCTACCCCACCATAGTTCGTGTGGTGTCGTGTGAGGAACACCTGATATGCCTATCCTGTTCTGCATGTAGGCAGCTATAGCTACTGCTTCAGCCCATAGCACTCTTGGTGCCTTCGAGTAGGCCATCATGCACCTTGCGGCTTCCATGAGTGTCATGTTCTTTCTTTCAGCTACACCGTTGTGTTGCGGTGTGTAGGATGCAGTCCTTCTATGAAGGATTCCTCGATCATTGCAAAAGTCAGTGAAGCGGTTTGAGATGTATTCTCCACCACAATCAGTCCTGATCTGCTTCACCTTGCTTCCTGTGCATTTTTCTGCCCAGTTCACATACTTTGTGAACCTGTCGAGTGCATCTGATTTGTTGTGTATGACGTAGACTTTGGCGAACTTGCTGTAATCGTCAATGAAGGTGATGTAGTATTTCGAGCCTCCTACTGAGATCACATCAAAAGATCCACAGATGTCCGAATGTACCAGCTCCAGAATCTTTGTGTTCTATAGAAGTCTCTGGTGAAAGGAGTTCGAGAGACCTTACCTTTCATGCATGCATCACAGGTTGTCGAATTGGTTGCATTCGTGATGCTTACCCCTGTGATAGCTTCATGTTGGTTTGTTTGATACAATGCCATTGAGCTCATGTGGCATAGTCTCCTATGCCATAGAACATCTGCACTGTCATGGGCTTGGTGTGCTTGATCTGTCGGTAGGCGTACCCTCAAATGATACAGGTTGCCCTTTCGTCTACCTTGCGTGCTCAACGTACTGGTGCTGGTTTCGTTCGAAAACGTCACACGCATCCCAGCGTCTGCTATTCTTGCGACTGATAGCAAGTCTTGTTGTAGTGTGGGTATGAGTCGTCGGTCTTTGACGTGTATTGAGCCACAGCGAACCAATACCATTCACTCAATGTTTCGATCCGTCTCCAAGAACTATAAATCTTAATGGATCTACACTTCGAAAGTCATACATTATCCGTCTTGTTGTAACGAAGTGTGAGGTAGCTCCTAAATCAAGAATTACCTCTTGTGTGTCAGATGTCGATGCTGCACACACATCTGCACACAGATAGGCTGTCGAATTTCCGTTGTTCGACCTTTCTTCGCCCATCTTTGAGCTTTCTGGCTCTTCGACGTAGGATGAACTGTTATTGTTCTCCCGTTTCCCTTGAGGCTGCTTGTTCCTCGGAATCTGGTAGTAGTCCATGGCTGCATGACCCTTCTTGTGGCAATGGATACACTCTATCTTTGGATTTAGCCAACATGAATCGACAGTGTGTCCTTCACATTTGCATCTCACGCATACTTTCTTGTCACCATTCTGTTGTTTTTCCATTTGCCTTTGTTGGCTCCCTCTGAGGGGTGCAAATCATTTGAGATTTGCCCAGGAGAAGAGTCTAAATAGAGATCCGAGAAAATCTTGAAAGCCAAAAGAAGTGTTGCATCATTGTAAGTAAATACCAATGATGTCCCAACACAATGACTTTAACAAAAGATTTTCGTTATTACCAAGCTGTAGACCCGTAAATCAAAAAAGGATTACTTGAAGATTCAAGTAGAGAAAACAAATTAAGAAAATGGTTTCATTAACCATTTTTGTGACATCGTCCATGGTCAACGGGTAATCAGAATTACCTTCCAAGGAATCACAAAAAAGTCGGGCTAATTTATGAGTAGAGAAATTCACCAATATATTTTTTATAAGATCTGACTCCCTCTTAGGCCTGAACTGCTTCTTGAGTTTTTCCTTGTTGTTGTAGAGAGCTTGGTCAGAGGCGTCCTTGTGATCAAGGTGCTCACGAGCTTCGACTTCTTCTCGAATCTCGATCACTGCCTTTTCGAGTGTCATAGCTGGATCCTTTGCTAGCAACGTTTGGGTTGTCTGGAAAGATCTTAGTAAAGCTCGTAACAGGTAAGTGAGCTACTTCTCAGCTGATACTGCATTCTCTGTTCCGTCGTTGTGTTACGAAAGGAACAAATCCTTCATCTCTCTAATAAGTTGGTGAGGTCTCTGCCATCCCATCGCAGGTTTGTCAGCTGATCTTCAAGAAGCATTATCTGACTGCGTGATTTCGTCTGAAATCTGGAAGCAATGTATCCCATATCTCTCTTGCGTTGGAGAAAGTCACGAGGTCAAGCGTTAGGCTATCTTCGATGGATGAGGACAACAGGACTACTGTCTTGTCATTCTTTTCTCTCCATTCTCGTAGCTCTTTCCCGGTGGGTGTAGGCATCTCTTCGGTGCCACCTACCCAGGGAAATAGCCCTTCTCCCTTTAGTATGAGAGAGGTCTTCACCTTCCATGCTAGGAAGTTGGAACCTACTGAGTCGAGAATTGTGCAGATCTTCGATTGCATGCTGCTTATGGATGCCATTATTGTGAACTGTTCTTCAGTTTGTTTTTCTTGGTCTCTTGTTTTGAATGCTTGTCTCTTGGATCTGATAGCTCTTAAGCTATATCAGCTCTTGGATATGAGCCTAATGCTCTGATACCACTGATGACAGAATGAAATCAGAAACGACACGAATTACGCTCGCTCTGATACCATTAATGACACAATGAAATCATAAACGACACGAATTATGCTCGCTTTGATACCATTGTTGAGAAAAATGAAGCCCGGATGTGAGTTCGATTATGTCTGCCGGTCTACTGCCTGCTATTACAGATCTACAATCCTCCAGAGCATGGACAGGCACTGCTGACCTATGTTGTAATTTGTTTTGACATTCAACAAGATGAAACCAGTGTGCGGAAGGAATAGTAAATAGCTGACAACGAACATATATCAATCTTACAATAAGGCATTCAATAACATCTGAAAATCATCTGCATAACATCTACTGTATTAACAGTGAATTTCTTGAGCGTTGTTGTGACAAACCCACACAGCGCGTTGGCATGAGAGGCAATGTCTCTCTCACGAACTATATATGGTCGTCTCGCTTACTAGCGGACTTCTTGGACATCGGCTAGCAACACTGTGCTTAACTCACATTGGCATTCAACCAATTTGATGTTCAACCTGTTCTCTCGTGTTTGATCTGTTTGTATAGATAGAGAGAAGAAGGTTTAATCTGATCTGAGATTACAAGAACGGCTGATTAAGAACGTCCTAACCGTATCCAGATTCTCCGTGGAGGATGATGTCCTCCTTGTACTTTAAAGCGTGAAGATCCGCCGCCTTTCGGTCTTCGTGTCTTCTTCGTCTTTCGTCCCATCAGCTTACTTCGAGTTGTGCAAGCAATGGTAAGATCTAATATAAGTACACATTATGGACGATCTTATGTAGGTTAACCTTTCTCAAAGAAAAGCTTTTACGTAGTTCAAAGGCTCCTTACAGCAGGAATATACATCCTTTCTCCAAAAAATAGCAAAATTAGCACTTTGAAGCAAAGATCATTCTCACAAATGATTATGTACAGTCTAGAGTTCATGAAGATATGCAGGCCCTGAACTTTAGTCCTGAAAAAACTTTCTTTACAAAAGTGCATTGAATCATATACCTCACACACAACACAACCATCGATGTATTTACAGGGTATGTCGTTAAGGATGTCACCAGGAAGCTGGCTCCAATCGATTGCCTGCTTAAGCACAAAAAATTGTCAGATTAGAGACCATGATCCAACACAACATTGGTCACAAACTACAACCACAGAGACTATTGGCATGATTAGCCAGATTGACAAAATTATTCTCTTGCCAACTGTAATGATAACAAGCAATGGTCCGCAATTGGAAGGACACGCAACTTTGCAATTGGGAAAAAATTATTTGATTTCAAAAAAGTACATGGCAACAATAAACCCATAGGCAAATCGCTGAAATGGCCTTATTCCTGAGCTCCTGCTAGATCAGATTTAAGATATTCTTGCTTGATGAAAGAACCTATGCTCATACTAGCTACCTCTAAATGCATCCCAAGAGCTCTTGCTCGACTCTATCAATCCTCATGTTTGTGTACTTTATAGATCTCTAAGGACAGTCTCACATGACAGAGGTTGACACACACAAGATTGCATTGATCTGAGCAGTTTTAATTTTGCTTCTTTGCATTATCTTCAAATTCAGGCTATCGTACCGTCAAAAAGCTTTCACTAGTGCGGTCATATGGATATAATCGCCGCATAACTTCATAAGCAGCAGGAATGTTTCCTTTCTGTTGAGACAAAGAGAATCCTTCATTACACAACATTAAACAAACATCGCAAATGCTATTCAAAATTTGCTTGAAAAGTGTAACGCGAAAGCTAGAACATTCCAAACTTGATGTAGAGTATAAATTTACCTCCGTGGGTTTGGTAAGAGAAAAGCCATCCTGAAACAAGTTTAGAGCAAAGGAGGCTTCATAGTCTGGTATGGGGTCGGTATTACCAACATCGTGATGCTTTTTCTCAAAGGTAAACTTTGAGTTCTTCTTGATCATACTAGGTCCAAGTTGATCTGTAGCTCCAGCAAGTAAATCCTGTTCAAGGATTGTAAAAGTCAAATCATGTACACATATCACAAATATTTGAAACTCTTCAATAAGTTCTATGCTGCAATTTTGCTGCTACATTCATCACCTTCCAGGATATTCCGATGCTCTTGTACTAGGTTTCAGAATGAATGTTGTGTAATTTGCTGTCCAGTTATCTAGGCTGCCAAAAAGATAACAGGCAAGTTCATAACCTACAGGTAAGGGGCACTAAGGTATCCTCTCCCTTAGATTTGTCACTCTTTAAGGGAGCCTTTAAAAGGACATTCAAACAGGCAACATGTTTCTAGAATCATGAAGTCCGAGGGGTCTCCAGCATCTCCAACGTTATATATCTCCTTCTGAAATTAGACTACAATTACATCCAGATTCACAAATTCAAATTTAGCTGTGACCTGTCAGTATCTCATTAGGTGAAGCTTAGAATCAAATATGCATGCAACCAAAAGGGCCAAAAATCATATCAACAGAGAGACAAAATCTTAGCTAGCAAGCATTATTTACAGTCTCATCAACACCCAAACAGGTAGCTATTGCAGTTTGGAGAGAATTTAAATACTCTTGGGTAGACTGGTGCTGACTATGAAGTAAATTAGAACTAAAAGGTAGAAAATAAGTTATGAAAGAAAACAATGAAGTTATGAATGTAAGTCTAAAACCGACAGCCTCAACCTTAAGCTTTACACAAGAAATAGACAATATAAGAAAAACTAGAAACAAGGTGGAGTACTTTGTTAATATTTCAATAAGTAAATCTTAGAACAAAATGTACATGCAACCAAAAAGTCAAAAAAAGCATATCAAACAAATAGCATGAAAATAAATTTTAGCTAGCAAGCATTTCTTGATACCCAAACATAGTTGCTTCGAGAGAACTTCTCTAGACTCTTTGAACATACCAAAAGCTGAAAAACTAAAGAAAAAAATCATGATTGTCTCTAGAGGTTAAAAATTTACTGCATGATTTTCTTAAAAGTGTAACCCTTAAGGTTAAAGAGAAAAAAAAAATACAATCACTTTGTAATTGGTATACAAAAGTATCTCTACTTGTGCAAAGATGAGAAAACTATAGGAGTTAGGAAGTAATCACTCATATTTAACAAATTTCACAAGAGTTTTAAGGAGAAATGCCTCCATAGAAAACATTGGGGCCTCTGTATGAAAAACTACCAAAATCAAGAAGATGTTAAAAAAAAATAGTCGTTGCCCCTTCCTTAATGAAGTAATCTCTGTGTGACTTGCCAAGTATACAGCCCCAAGCTATGGACCAACCAATGCTCAATAGGAAAGAGATGTCACTCCAACAGCATATCGCTACCATCACTAAATCTAGCTCTCTTCCATGGGAGGCCTATGGGTATCCTTGTACCCTCCAAGGGTCCTCCACAACTTGGAGTGGACTGTGACACCTCAATGGACACATCAATAGCCTCTAACTGGGCCACCTCCCCTATGAGTCACTGTTAGTTCCATACCAATCCACCATCTAGCGTTTCAGGACCCTAACCATTATTTATGACTTTAATATCATGAGGGCCCCAACCATCCATAATCATAATCAATTTACGAGTCGAGGTAGGCCTACTAACCTCCTTACGGGATAATAATCCGAGACCAGTCCTTACATGGGCATGACATTCTTCCCCCCTTATTCAAGTTCTATCCTCAAAACTTAAAACTTAGGAAGTTCCAACTCAGTCTACCTTCATGTTCCCAAGAGTAATCATCGTCGTATGACCTTTCCATCCTCTACCGGGGATCAAAGACTAGGATGTTGAACCCATATAATAAGAGAGAGATGTCACTCTAGCAGCATATCGCTACCATCACCAAATCTAGCTCTCTTCCATGGGAGGCCTATGGGTATACTAATACCCTCCAAGGCTCCTCCACAACTTGGAGTGAACTGTGACATCTCATTGGACACAACAGTAGCGTAACTGGGCCACCTCATCCACTTCCACTACGAGTCACTATTAGTTTCATAACAATCCACCATCTAGAGTTTTAGGCCCCTAACCATTAACTATGACTTTGATACCATGAGGGCCCCAATCCCCAATAATCATAATTAACTTATAGGTTGAGGTAGGCCTACTAACCGCCTTACAGGATTATAATCTGAGATCAGTCCTTACGTGGGCATGACACATGGGGTCTATTGACAAAGTCTTAGACCATCAACTCCATGCATAACATAGACCAAATGCTATGACCCTATGCACTTCATCACATAGTTACTAGGAAACATGTTCCCACTTCCTGGAAACGGGGGGGGGGGGGGGATTTTTACCACCTGCTCCCCAACACCGGAATGTTCCCATACCAAGGGGAACACGTTCTCAGCCGTTCCCAGCCATTCCCCCTGCAATTTAAGTTCTGGACCATTTTTTGTCCCTTTTTGGCCCCTTTTTCCATTTTTCTTGTTTATTCCCTCCCAATTTACATATTTTACAGTTTGAGTGCTTGAGCTTTATTCTAAAGAACACAAAATGTTTGTATGTGATGATGTGGCATTCCCTTGTTTCCCCCTCCCCAGGGAATGATTTCGTTCCCGTTCCCTCCCGTTCCCTGGCAGCTATGCCCATAAGCACCCAATTGTAGGTGCATGTCATATGCACAAACATACATCCACATTAATTCTCAATGTATTTGTACAAGAGCAACATACTAAGTTTCTATGACTTCTCCGAAGGTGAATGGCAGACCCAATTTTGAAGAAGGCTTGCTACGTTTTAGCCTCTTTAAGTCCCCTTAGCTCATTTCAAGCTCAATTTAAATGAGATACTACAACCACTAATTAAATCAGGTACTAATCAAGGCAAGAACATGATAAAGAAGCATAAGGACATGAAACATGGGTACGTGTACTGTATGAAGAATAGATAGAACATTGAAGTTTAAGAAACAACAATGATAGATGAACAAAAAGGTGAAGTCGAACATAAAACACTTGTAGCTATAGTAGGACTACAAAGAACAAATTGAGGAGATGAGGGGAAAACAGAGTTCGTGACTCTCATCTGTAGTTATAGATGCCAATGAATCAGTTGAAGACTGTTTTTTAGCTGCAAGTCTGTCCTTTATTTCCAAGTTTAGTGCAAGTCTCTTGCTCTTATCCTCAAGCCAGTTCTCATTAGAAAACTCCTCATATATATATGATTACGTTACATGCCAACCCCATCAAATTCTTGTTTCCAAGTAATTAAGGAGACGGACATGATGTACTGTTACCAGTAAAGGAAGAAAGATAATGAGGTGAAAAATGAAAGAAGCAATGATATATCAACCAACAGATATTCATATGACAAGTCGACAAAAAGAGGAGCTGCCTAGCATAGGAAAGGCACTCGTACTATCAAATCTTGAATAATGCATGAAAAAATGTGAAAGAGCTAAAGTGTGAAGAATATGAATCATCAATATCATCGCTTCAAGACATCCATTCGACAATCTGTAAGTGCATAATTAGTGTCATTGTAGGAAGATAAGTGACATACTCATCTCTTAGACAGTGCATATGAAAGAAATAAACTTAGAAGTCTCAAAAACTTGAGAGAATTGGAATGTAGCAATGAACGGTATAATACTCACAGTGTAGCTCCTAATGAATCATGTTGTCCGAGAGTACTAAAAAGTAGTTTAATGGAAGCAGTATGAAATGCCTATGAAGATATACATACGGTCCGAACGTTCCTAGTATCGAAGTACCAAATTATGTGAAAAAAGAGACAAGCAAAGAAATTTGAAACTAGTCGATGGAATTAATCAAATAGTTGAGCCACTACGGTACATTCTGGTTGAGCAGGATTTAAGTCTCCCCTTACTCCATGACACACAATCAATTCTTTTAGAACTGAGAGAGCAGGGACCAAATTGATTGAAATCTTTTGATTTCAGTTCATCAAACCATTTGCTTTCTAATCTGGAAGTAAAATCAACTAGTTCCTAGTCTTATGAGGTTGTGACGCAAGATTTGCTATAGAGAAAAAAGTTGGCATAAAAGCCCCATTTTGAACACCTTGAGTGTATATTAACCTGCAGGAAGGTTGTGTGTATTGTGGCTTCACCCTACTGACAGATGTGACTTCAAGCAAGTTAGTTCATTGGCTAAAAGTAGAAATGAAGCTGATTATTGCTAAATTGCTGCCATGTGTAGTAAACCCATTCTTGTGAGTATTAAAAGATGCTGACATAATACAAATAGTACTGTTTGTTCTTCTAGTATTCGTGTTTTTAGGACATCTTTTTGTGGTTGAAAAACCTCAAGCATCTTTGTTCAGATTCTACTAACGAAGAAATGTGAGCAGATGTTATTATCCAAATCTCTATGTTGGCATTTGTAAGCAAAATTAACACAAGATGTGTAACTTACCTCTTGGCTCTTGTTGCACCCTGAATCAAGTGTTCCAACATCTGCCTTCTCTTTGTCCACAGGTGTTGCAGCCATCCTAGAACCATATCCATGTTGCAAAGGCTTGACTTTGGGAACATAGCGCTTGCCTATTTTGTCAACTTTGAAGCTTACTCCAACCATTGTACAAAGTGGTTTTTGCAAGTGCAACTCAATCAAGTAAAGACATAATCTTCCCTCATTCCAAGGAAAGTTGCAAGGTCACTAAGTAACTGCATTTGATCACAAACTCAAGCTCTCAGTTGCAGAAGCGAATAGGCAAAAAACAAGCAGCAAGTAAATTAGATGGTCATCAAAAGGTCCTAGATGTTCATAAGGTCACAACAAGAAAATACAGCATCATAACTTAGTTATGGTTGTAGCATTGGAGCCTTCCTGTGACATGGATAATTCAATATAAAATGCTATTATTCTATTTGAGCCTGTTACTTGATGCACGACATGCAGAAAATCATATTGACCTTCTTAAAGAACTTGTCGATTATATGGTTACTTGCAATTTCAACGTGTCTTTAACCAGCAGACTGGCCAGATTAAAAAGGACATGCAATCTTTCAGAGCTTTCATATTTCCCCCACCAAAGCATACTATTTAAGGGGCCATAAATTACTGGCATGCTATACAGGATACTTGTTTAGACAAATCATGTCAAGAGAATTAGTCACTATAGAGAGTAAAATAGCTACATTACGTAAAGAGATAACCTTCCCTTTTTGTACCACAAGCTTTGAGCTTAGATCTACATAAAGAATCATTTTACTACTTAATTCACTCCATTGAAAGCACAATATATATTATAACATGATTGCGAGACATGGTACCCAGGGCTCACCTCTGTTGATTGGGCCAGTATCTCACGCCTTCAGGTCCTTATGCTATCACGGATGACACGGGCTAAGTCCTCTGTCCCGCACCAAATTATCCTAGCAGAGTTTGTCGTTACCTCTACAGCTTGATGCCATCTTCCATCTTATCACATATATACAGCGTCTCAGGCTGCTTCCCACTGATGCACAGAGATATCCACAGACAGCACTCATATCATCTCAGCACCTTCACAATCTGGGTTATCACGTCTATTGGATACTTTTGGCATATCTATCACGAACCTCCCATCGAGTACTCACGATTATATCAGACGAGGGGTTAAACCCGACTATTACAAGACTCATTTCTTGGAGATGGATGACGCCCAGTTTTACCACGCTATTTAGATTCTGGATTATCCAATGGCCTAAGATTCACACTGGGTCAGCTACGAGTCTTATCACATTAGCTTGAGATTGAGATTGGACGTTTCCATGGTATCCCACGTGAGGAGCGGATCTGCCAATTATGTTCACTGTGTGAGGTGGTGTCAGAGGAGAACTTTTTGTTTAGTTGTCCAATCTACTACGAGATCAGAGAGAGGTACCATTGCCTTTTCAGAGAGACTCCTATCACACTGCGGTCCCTTATAGCATATGATGACCCGAGATGTGTCGCACTTATGATCAGAGAGATGTTTTTACTGTGACAGAACCTACACCAACCATCTGTTCACCTTGATGCATAGCTCCAGATCACATCATGTTTCTCTCGCAGGAGATCGCGACGACAACGACTCTTTACTACATAGAGACAGGAGACGGCGTACTACTCATATTTCCCATAGAGCCATTACTCAGATATGACCTCCTTAGCAACATCAGCAGCATCTATCGAGACCACCTCCAGGTGTTATCCCCATCACATCTTTCTTTCATAGCAACAGTACTTGATGACATGGAGTTATACCATTATCTTATTGGTAGCATTAGACTTTTTAGACCTACTGTATGTTCATAGTATAGTACATTGGCATTTCATTTCCTTTAAATCTCGTATCCCGAAGGATACTCGAGCATGTATTCGACGAGGTATCAACAGATCAAATCTTCGTAGAGCTTGGAGTGATATATCGGATGTTAAGCCAGCTTCTTATTGAGGAGATTTTTTTGTGACCGATCCCCATGGAGACATTGTTCCACCACGGCACCATCATCTTGGATTGTCACATGCTCGTTGCTTCACACTAAGACAGCCTCACACGAGCTACAAATAGAGGTAGCCACTTCCAGGGTAATCCTTGGCAAAACCAGATTTGCCGGTTGTGTTCTATTGGAAAAGTACAGTCAAAAGAGCATTTTCTCTGCAAGTGCAGCAAAGATTATGAGAGTCATCCGCAAATGCTATACTTCCTCCACAATCCATCAAGACTTTCTTCATATCACTTCAGCAGGATATAGTGACAGCATCTACTGATTGAGAGTTTCAGTTTTCTGCTAGTTGCAAAGTCGGACTTTTATGTATCAGCTTATACGATTCAATTTATTAGTATATTTTCATATTCATGTTTTGGAGAAATATATTACCCTCCACTGGTTTAGAACGCACTTGACATTTACTTAATCAGTCTTATGTGCCTTTTGGCAAGAACAATACATTAAGAAAGCGCTCTCTCTCTCTCTCTCTCTCTCTCTCTCTCTCTCTAAAGACATTAATAAAGCAAGCTTCCTTTCTTTCTTTCTCCCTCTCTTCTGTTTTGTCTCAAAGATTCATTATAGGTGAGAATGTCAACACGATTGCACAGTCCTAAAAGGAGCACACCACAAAAAATCGAAGAACTGCAGACTTCAAGGAATTTCCGTAATCTGAAACCCTAATCTCTTTAACTCTATCCCAGTCCTTTTCCTGCAGCAAGCACACGTGAAACCAAAACGTGTGATCTTGTTACCAGCGTGTTGTGTGCTTGCACACCCGGAATTGATCCTTGTTCATGTCAATGAGCTATTCATATTGCAGCATCAGTGGGTAACATTGAAAAGACTCTATCCTCAAGGAGAGAAGTGACGCACTCACCTCATCACCCCCACCCCACCCCACCCCCCAAACAATACCAGTAACTAGGGAGCACTCATCCTAAAAGTGTGAAAATCGCTCGAAATGTGAAATTTCGGAAGAGCCTTTAACCAATTGACCTGTACTTCTAAAGTCCTGGAAACCCCCGATTCTTCATTCGAAAACATTGCAGCAGTGCGTAATTGAAGATGCTCTACTTGAACAATACAAAATTTAGCAGAGGTGCTACGGATGCTAGAAGCTGCACTCGTGCTTCTCGGAAAAAAAAAATACAACATAAAAAAATCACAACAAAGCATCAGAGGTGATTACGCACCATTGGCAGAAACCACACAGAATTTAGCAGGGGTGCTACGGATGCTAGAAGCTGCACTCGTTACAGAGGCTTCTCAGAAGAAGAAAAAAAACACAGCATAACAAAATCACAAAAGCAAGCAAAGTATCAGAGCTCAATACGCACCATCAAAGCAGGGAAAGCAGGTCTCACAGCTGCTACTCTATATTGCTGCTTCAGAGTGATTGAGCTGCAAAAATCTGAAGAAAATCATTCACGTCAGCCTCTGCAGCGATCGACATCAGTGTCAGACATGAAACCCCTCTACACCACACCCGTACTACGTCGTATTTTAAATCACGAGATTGTTGTTTTGTTTTAGTTGTAGAGTATCTCCATTCGTCTTATGTCCTTTACACTTTCAACATGCATTCCTTTCTAATATTCATAGGTTTTTCATCTTTTATTAATAAAAACAGGAAGTTTTTTGTTACGACAATTTGCGTAGACATAGGCCTTAGGAAGCTTTTTCTTACGGACAATTTACCTAGACATAGGCCTTTTGATCTCCTGTACAAAAAACAAATCCTCAAGTGGCCACATGGCCTGCCTTGTCAGTGTTCGGGAAACCTTTTTGAGGATTCCCTCCAAAAATCGGTATGTGAAAAAGTTCTTCGGTCTCTATTGAGTGACAAGCTCTTACTTGCCGGTTTTCTTTTATAAAACTCAAGATTTATGACATAAGAAATCCTCTACAATTTTTGCCATGCCGATTTTTGGGAAAAGATGCCGATTCCATTCTTGAACTATGTCGGCTTTCCCGAACACTGCTGCCTTGTTAAAACATATTTTAAATAGGTTTGTTTCAGGGAATATAGTGAGTACATATAATTTACATGTATATCTTGTATAGAATTTATTGATTATTACTAAAATAAAGTTTGTATATGTAAGGATCTAATAGGTTGTATTTGTCACTTTTGTTGTTTTTTAAGCTGAGTGACATGTATGTATATGTGGGAGAACTTTAGTTTTTTATGTGACAAGTTGTTAGGGAAAAAAAAAAACTAGCTGTTTACTTTAACATTTTGATTGTAATAGATACAAAAACGCTTTTCATGATGTGTCAAGGAACTAGTTCGCTGATATATTGCATGTGTAAGCAAGCAATAATGTTTATAATAATATAATATGGTCACTGTAATATGTGTACATTGTTTGGTAATAAAAATATTTTAAACAAGTAAACATGCTAAATGTCATTATAAATTTATATTAATTCGCTCGAAATATGTAATAAAAAGGAGAATGGTCACTCCAATATGCGTGTGTTGATCTTGAGGTACGTTTGAAGTTTTGGTTGTTGGTCCAGATATGGTCTAGTTGACTTTCGCACACAGGTGTGGTATTTTGAAATTGTAATTTAAAATCATATTGTTGCATACATATATAAAGTGCATTTGAATGGTCATTTTGACATAGCATATCGATATTAAAGTCACCGAGAATAATGACAGGAATATGTAACGCAATGTTTGAAAGAATTCTATCTAATATTTGAATAAAAGATGTTAGGTTTGAATGTGGTTTTTGATATAATGTCATGATACATATATGTAATACTAGGCTGGTATCGAATATAGTGTATAAAATTTGTACAGTTTCGGTATTATGCATGGTGTATTTTTGAATGTTTGATTTTCCTTATGTGCTATATTTGTTCCTACGAATTTGTAATTGTCCGATAATGTACAAAAAAAAGGAGAAAAATATGGGTGCTTGTACATGTTTTTTGTTTCTTGTAGACATAATATATGTGATGACATTAGGTTTGGATCGGCACAAATATCAAGAATGTGATTTTGTAAGGATCGAGTATTCAATGAGTAGACAATAAGATACATGTTACAATGAATCCGGGTGTCAGGTATACATAGATACCATTTGTCAAGGCACGAAGTCGGTCGTTCTCAATTTGAACGTTTTTATCTAGTTTAAAATTATTTGTTTGCAAAGGTGAAACTAAATGTAGGTTGTTTATGTTCCGTACACGTGTCAATGTTGTATATGCCAAACCATGTCGAATATCGTTCAGATTAAAAATTAATGTGTTCATAGTTAGCCCTTGTGCACGATGTATTGTACGTGCAACTATAACATAAAACTGTTTTCTAGTTACTGTATTTAAAGCCGAGTGTCCAATTTGAAATTCTTTTACTATTTTGTGAATAGGAGTCCAAGTTTTGTTTATATCATAAAACTCGTATATTTGAAAATGTTCATGCTTTGCTTTCGTACCTATTGTTATATCAAAAAATTCAATCCATATATTGTCAATTGCTTGAATTGTCGTTTTTGTTTGAAAAATACCATCTGCACCATTAACAAGTCCATCTTCAATATTAATATTTGTGCTACAAATTTCGACGAGCATTCTAGTTTTAACTTGTATTGTTTTCAAGAGTGCAGCAGTTTGGGCGGGATTATCAAGGATTGAAATTTTGTTGCTGCATGTATTAGAACATATGTCGATAGATTGAAAAATAAATGTTTTACCAACTGCATTTTCAAAAGCTTGTCTATTGTATTCATGCACAATTTGTATTCATACACAATTTTGTTTGTTTGACATATGTATGGTGTATTTGGTACAGATATATATGGTATGTAGCAATGACTATTTAACCAATCTAACTCGAGTTTGTTGTGTTGTGTTTCACGTAGTCTATTTAACACATCAATAAAATCTGTATTTTCTTAACGCATTGTTTGTAATAGTTCGTAGCATTTGGGTAATGTGACCTCTCATTAGACCTAGCCACCGTAGAAAGTAGGAATACTTCCAACATTGGCGTCGTTGCCGTTTTTTAAGATTTTCTACATAGTTTTTCTCGTTTTTCATTTTTTCGCTCACGTGCTTGTGTGTATGCTTGCTTGTTTTTCCTCTTCACACTGCAGCACGAGACTTCTCTCCAGGTCCTCAACGAGCTGCAAAGCAACCTGTCAAGCCGGGGAGAAGCAACAAACGTGTCAACTTCGACATTTTCTTTGGAAAAAGTGACCCAAATAACATTTTTTTCGACCAAATGGGTATATTAGAATTTGTTGGTCTGTCTACAGCCATAATAGACCCTGATCTTCCATTCTATCACCTCCACAAATTCTGACCCTGCTCAGATTCTCTGAAAACACCTTGATATACTGTCAAAATCCATTATTTTCCAATCAAATCTTGGTCTTAGAATTCGTCGGCTTCCCTGAGGCTATATCTATCAAACATCAGTCCTCCAGGATCTCCGCGAATTCTATCTCAGAGATTTAGCCTGTTTTCTGTCAGAAACTCACATTTTTCACTATTTTTTTCATTTGTCAGCAAAAACTCAGTATCAGAATTTGCCAGTCATACCACGAAATCGTCCACAGTCTGTACGATTTCTATACATCCTCTGCGAATTCTGTCATTTAAAAAAAATCCAAAAACACTAAAAATTTCATATTTTGTTAGTGAAAATTCCCTATCAGAATTTGTGGACCGTACCACAAAATCGTCCACAGTCTCCACGATTTCTATGCATCCTCTGCGAATTCTGTCCTTTACAAAAAAATCTAAACAAATTAAAAAAAATCATATTCTGTCAGTGAAAACTCCCTATCAAAATTTGTAGACCATACCACAAAATCATCCACAGTCTGCACGATTTCTATGCATCCTCTGCGAATTCTGTCCTTTACAAAAATTCATATTTTGTCAGTGAAATCCCCCTATCAGAATTCGTGGACCATACCACGAGCTCATATTTTGTCAGTGAAAATTCTCTTTCAGAATTCACGAGTACTGTATTCTGATTCAACTACCTGTTTGCGAGATCCACTCTTGTCTATGAATTCTGTTACTCCAGAAAAATAAAGATTTGCCCAAATTCACTATCTTGCAAGTAAACCACTTTTTGACCTTTTTGTGGCCAAGTACAGTATTGTACTGATCATTTGTACTGTTATTCTATTCCTCGTTCTGCATCATGTCAAGAGATTGTGCCGACTCTTCCAACCATGCTCCTCCACGCATGGAACGTAGAATTCCAAGAATAGATGCACCAAAGTACGATGGAGAATCTGACCCAGTTAGATTTCTCCAAGACTTTGATAATGCATGCCGTTTTTATGGAGACACCTCTACAACTGAAAAGTTCCGCTTATTCCCTATGGTGCTCTATGGAACCGCCAAAGAGTGATATCTCAACCTCGAACCTACTGATCTTGTCTCTTGGAATACCCTCAAAGACGCTCTTATCAAGCGTTTTAAACCTTCTAAATTGACTCAAAGCCCATTTATCCAAATCACCCATATTAAGATGCATCACAAAGAGTCTGTTTGAAGCTACATTGAGCATTTCAAACGTCTCAAAGTAGAATGTGTTGACGAGAATATCACTAAACGAATGGCCATAAAACTGTTCTTGGTTGGACTCTCAAAAAATATCTGCCGAGAATTGAAACCAGTTGATCTTTATGATCAACTTAAGGATGTAATGACTGATGCCATTCGTAAAGAAGACGAGGGGTCCGATGAGGACTTTGATTATCACGACAAGAAATCCAAACTCCCCGAACATCTTCACAACCATAAGATTGAGAGTACAGCCCAATCTTCAGAACTTCTACATCAAATGAAAACTTGGTAGAAAGCTCAACAAACTCACATGGACAAACTAACTGCTGATTTCCAAAATGCTATGAAAAATATTGCTGATAAATCTTTTCCAACAAGAGAAAATTTCTGGTGTCTTATATGTTCGCAGAATCACACTGCTAATGAATGCCCCCAACTGAAAACTCATTTTTCATTAGCACCCAGACCTATGTATCAGCATTACCACTCCTTCACTCCACAATAATCCATGCCACTACCAGGAGTTTATCAACCACGACCAACTGCACCCAATCAGTTCCAACCACGCCAACAGTTTGTCGTTAATCAACCCGTTTCACAAGCAGCTGTGTATTTTTTTTATCCAAATTTCATAGATCTAGCAACTTATTTTGTGGACGACACTACTCCATCAGGATACTCCTCTGAACCGATGGTATATTATTAGTATAATCCTAATGCCCCGATCTATGATCCAAACCAAGTTGTGTTTACGACGCAAAATTTTTTCGTAATACGTGGATGCTTTATCTGTGCAGGTAAATATCCTAGTATTCGCTGCCCAGACAAACTTCATTTTCCACCAGCTTGTGAAAATTGTGGCATTGAACACCATGTTAAGGATTGCCCTTCACACTTGCTTTGACACAGTTGTGCTACTTCTGGGAGATTTACTGATTGACGTTTGTTATGTGAGTTTGAATATGTGTTTGTAAGTCCGTAACCTATGTCATTTTGTGATCATGTTCTTTTAGTTTGCTCATCTTTTTACTTTTCTTTTTACACGCTTTTATGTTATGTTTTTTCTTGCATGTCTGTCAGTCAAAGAATCTTTAAAATACTCAGGCGTAACTTTCAGTTTCTATTCCGAAACATTCAATTGTTGTACAGAGTCAGAAAGATCACACAACAACATTACTTTGTGCACTGCTAGATATTATCTACTGGTGTGCGACCAATATAAATTATATTCCCAAGTGATGTTGTGCAACCCCAAAGCACAATTCAAATGTGAGGAAAAACCCTACTCAGAAGACACAAGCCAGAGACCACTTGCACAAGCTTCCAAGCAGTATTTTCTTATGAGTGGACTCCCAAGACACAACATGCAGGTTGGAGAAACGCAATTAAGTGTACTTCACAACAAATGTTCTATTTGGAAACAAATGGAGCACATTATCTGGCTGCCAATATTATCCAACAAAAGATCCATCTTCTCAACAAGATGGAATGTTCACAAAAACCACAACCACCTTCAATAAGTAGTTGGTTTTACGTAAGTGATACAAAATCCACGCTTTTCCAGCTGTATATCCATGCCCGCTACTTAAACAAGCTCAAAAATTGCAACGGCGAAGAAATCCTGAATCTATCAATGAATGGAATTATAGATACACAACCCCAACGACAAATGTCATTTTCAACGGCAAACAATGATGACTCTTTGAAAAATTGTACATTGAGCATTGGTTATGAGCATGTATAAAAAGACACACAAGATCCTTATCATCCCTTGTCCACACCCATTCCTTCCTCCATGTTCCACCATATAATTAATCTTGAAGCTTCACCTCACTTTTCTCATCCATGCTTCAAGACCTCATAGAAAATGAAATTAAACTTCAATATGTTTAGTTCTAGAGTGAGTTCGTGGATTCAAAGATAAAAGAATGCAGCTCTGATTGTCGCAATAGAGTATAGTTGGACTGATTTGAGTGATCATATGATCCTGAAGCAATATTCTGAGCCAGATAATTTCCTTCACTGTAGAGGTAGTGGCAACATATTCTGATTTTGTGGAGGACAAGGAAATGCATTTCTACTTTCGACTATTCCATGAAATGGTTCTTCCTGCTAGAAAGCAAAGGTAGCCAGATGTCGATTTTCTTGTATCCACATTACCAACTCAGTCAGAGTCAAAATAAGTAAGTAAGTTCAAAGCATCCTCCGAGTAGAGCCTTCCAATATAATATAATATACTCGGAGGTATCATAGACTCGGTTTGTAGCCATGGAAAGCTTCAAAGGGAGTCTTTAACTCGACTGCTTTCATACTCAAATAGTATGCAAATAGCAAGATATTGAAACTGCTTCAGCCCAAAAAAATCTTTGGTGAGTTGAGCATTTGACCTCATTGATCGTGCAGCATTTAGAAATGTTCGGTTCTTTCTTTTGGCTACTCCATTCTGTTGTGATGTGTAGCTAGTGGTGAACTGATGATGAATGTCAAATGATGCCAAATAGTCAAACATTTTGTTTGACAAAAACTCTCCACCATTGTCTGTATGAATGGTCTTGAGTCGTTGACCAGTCTGTGTCTCAGCGAACTGTTTGAATTTTTTGAAATAGTTGAATGCTCCAGACTTGTTCACATAATGTTGGTAAAAGTAGAATAATCATAAATGAAGGTGATAAAATATAGTGCTGAACCCAGAGAGGGAGTACTCATAGGGCCGCACAGATCACAATGTATTAATTCTAAAATGGACTTAGCTCTAAACTTGTTGATCAAGCGAATTTCTGAAGATGTTCCATCCATGATGAATGATCTAAGTATAGTAAACATTTTTGAATACTTAATAATAGTTTAAAACGATGGCTCTGATACCACTCTGTTGGGGTACTCTCAAATAGATTAGGTGCGGAATAGAAAACACATCCAAATAGAGAAATTTACAAGATCTTTACCAAACTATAGTATCAATATTGAACTTAGATCGAATGGAGGAATGTCTTGGTAGGTGTCAGAGACAACCATGAAGGGAGCGAACAATTAGGTGTCTAAGATAGCCATGTTTCCTTCAAGATTAGACATTCTGCATTGAGTGAGTGTCAATTAAGAAAGGATATTAACAGAAAGCATTCGTAGTGCAATACACTAAAGAAAATAGAGAATCTGAATTAAGTTGTTGTGAATGCAATGTCACAATCCTATGCCCAAGAATGGTTCACAGTAGTGGTGCATTGTGCACTATGTGCAATGATCCTACTTAGCTAGTTACAGATTGAATAAGTATCTCTATTCCTTGAATGACTTTCACTCTCTTGAATATCTCTGATTCTATGGAATCAGATAGTAAAGACAAAATGGAGTTCGCATAGGAACTTCGATTCACTCTTCTCCACTTTCATGTATTCTTCATCATCTCATCATTTTTTTCGTGAGTGGCCGTTATATACATATATACATGGAACAGTTACAATGATTGTGTGGGCCATGAGCATGAAACAATGCAGTTACCAGAAATACTAAAGTGAATTGTGACGTGGTTTGCGTCTGACACGGCAGTGTGGATGACGTGGATCTCGAACTCGAAGACTTTGAGTTCGTATGAGATAGAAGAAGATGTAATCGAAGATCTTGAACTCAAAGAGTTCGTCGTCAATTATGCTTCTACTCTAGTTGATTGATTGCACAGATGTTCACCTTCAGAGAGTAAGACTGCAATGTTGTCATGGAGAGAGAGAGAGAGAGAGAGAGAGAGAGAGAGAGAGAGAGAGAGAGAGAGAGAGAGAGAGAGAGAGAGAGAGAGAGAGAGAGAGAGAGAGAGAGAGAGAGAGAGAGAGAGAGAGAGAGAGAGAGAGAGAGAGAGAGAGATCATATTTACATAATATACTAGTGCTCAAGAATTGAGACGAACTTGAATGATTCGTGTTCTGATGACGCGAATACTAATGAGTCGAATTCTGGTGAGTTGGAGTGATGTTTAATTCCAACATGATCAGGATGCAATTATGGCATTGCTTTCAAGCTTGCCCTCTACATATGAGAAGTGGGTGATGATCATATCGACACACTCAGATTTGACTCTTACAAGAGTTATCACTATGTTGTTGCAAGAAGATAATCGAAGATGTCAAGATGCTTCGTCGACTTCATCATCTCAAGATTTATATGTCAACAAAGGCTCAAAATGATAGAAGCAAAACAGCTCTAAGCATATTGCAACAAATCAAAAACTGCCACAAAGTCAAGAACAATTATCAAATCCACGGTCGAAGAAGAAGATGTTCTGTAAGTATTGAAAGCGCACTAATCATGAGATCCAAGATTGCAGGGTTCTCAAAGCAAAGAATGCTAGCCAGCAGGCAGATCAACAGGCGAATGTAATCACAACATCTCCCAATCTTGGCATGGACGAAGGAGCATTTATGGTCAAAGACCAAAAGTCACTATTGGATTGGATTCTGGATTCTGGAGCTACTCAACATATGACCAATCATCATGAGCATTTTCACTGCTATACGTCTTACAGTACAATAACATACGTTTATCTTGGCGATGATGGCACTCACACTATCGAAGGTAAAGGTGTCATGGGATTGAAATTCCAGCATAATCGATTCAAACTACTATCAAATATTTTGTATGTTCATAAACTTTCTACAAATATATTATCAGCAAGAATCATTGATTTAGGTAATAAGGTAGAGTTCGAGTCTGATCAATGCCGAATTATTGATATGACAAGTAAGATCATTGCACTCGACAAAAGGCATGAAAACTTATATAGATTGGCACATTGTTATTTTGATACCAGTCAAGCCTTGAAAACCTCTGTTCTTGTCAATAATCATTACTATGGCATCATCAATTAGGACACTTGAATCATACATTTGTTTCATACATGTCTAAATGATCCCTATCACTTGATCTCGACTATCCATCTGACAAAGTCGACCTCCCTGTCTATCATAGTTGGAAAGCGGACTAGGATTCCCTTTCAATCGAGTCATAGGCAAGCAGCAAAAGATTTGTTAGACGTTGTTCATTCAGATATATGTGGTCCAATGCAAACTTCATCATTGCTAGATGCAAAGTATTTTATTACCTTTATTGACAAATATTCAAAAAGAACACTTGTCTATTTCATTAAGCAGAAATTGGAGGCTTTCAATAAATTTCGACAATTCAAAGAGCATGGAGAAAATCAAACTGGTAAAAGAACTAAATCACTGAGGTCTGACAACGAGGGAGAATATATCTCTACCGAATTCAAGGAATACTGCCTCAACGACGACATCGAGCAACAATGCATTACCTCATGCTCGCCTCAGTTGAATGGTCTTGCTGAGAGAAAGAACATAACCTTAGTTGAATCAGCAAAGTGCATGTTATCACATGCGACTCTTCCGAAGTCCTTCTGGGCTGAAGTTGTTTCCACTGCAGCTTATATTCAGACAGATGTCCTACTAAAGGTCTCTCATACAAAACACCATACGAAGTTTGGACGAGCTCCAAACCTTCTTTATCAAACTTACGAGTTTTTAAATGTATCGCTTATGCGCAGATTCCGCATGATCTCAAGAAGAAGCTCGACTTCCAAAGTATCAAGTCTATATTCATCAGCTACACTACTTCAGATAAAGCTTATAAGTTGTTCGAGTAGAAGATATTTACTAGTGGGGATGTCATCTTCATCAAAGATCAGTTTATTGACCTCAAAGGTAAAGGCAAAGCTCATATAGTTGAACTATCAAATTCTTTTGGAACATCAAACTTTCAAGTTCCAAATTTGACTATTTGTATGCCTCACGACTGTCGGGTTTCGAATTCGATAATTCGAATCGCTCGACAGTTCGTTGCAGTGCTAGTAGACATTTGATAATTCGGTGGCTATTCAACCGTTCGATGTGAATGTGTTGTTGTGTTCAACTGTCGGTGTCGATGGTGTGTCTCAAACTATCGGTTGTCTTGAACTATCAGCTGTCTGAGGAATGTGTTGAAAAAGGGTTGGTTGAGTTCACCATTTCCAACACTTGAAATCCATCATCAAGCATTTGACCAAAGATACATGTTTAGAAAATTTGAGACTTCTTGAATACTTTGGGACTTAAACCATGTAGTTAAATAGCCTATTGGACAAGTCACCTTGATTAACTATGTTCGTCAAAAATGCTTATGAACTATCTAGGTAAGTGCCAAAAAACTAAGCTCAGTTGATGGTGAACAATGTTCGTCAAGAAATTTCATTCAATTTCTCTTGTAAAAGAAAATACACGAGACTTGCACTAGGCTCAAAATTACTAAACATGTCTCTGTTTGTCTGTCTATCTATCACTTATGAGATTCATAGTGAGATTAGGCACAAAAAGCACATCATCTAGCTTAAGTATCATAGTGGATCCAACACCAATTCCCTCTATCTTGCATTTACTATCATTAGAAATGGAAATAGAGTTTCTAGAGAGAACCTTTGTAGGATGCAAGATGAGTGAAAGATCTCTTTGAACTAGTCATATATAGAGCCTAATGGCCTATCCCAAAATATCCACAATGTTGATCAACTAAATGAATTCAAAACTAGCTCAATACAATCTCGATTTGAATGAAAAAATAGTTTCTTCTTTGATCAAAAAATTCATAAGGGATCTGACTTCACTTTAACACTAGTGTTGTAGCAAAATGTGCACAAAAGTGCGCATTTCAAACAATCTTTCATAAATCCATATCTTACTAGCTATCACAAAGAATCCTTTCAAATACATGTTCTTCATATATATATCTATCGATTGAAGAAATTGAGCCATCACTTTCAAGCAAATTGCAAGCAAGACATGATGTGCATAACATGCAAGGTATTGGCCATGTCGTTCACTACATTTTTTTACAATTGTCTACTTTTAGAAATCCTATATAGTAGGTATGGACATTCACACTTCCCTATGTCAAGTGTTGAAATGTGATGTATGAATTAGTAAAGCTTGAGGCATCATTCATAAGTAAATACCACAACAATTGAGTACATACATGTTTATGTAGAAATGACGAAACAAAAACACTACATAATGCAACAACTTAAATGCATTCACAAACAAAATAGTAGAACAAACTCCACTAGAGCATAAAGCTCTTGTTTATAGCCATTCTAAAAATATCTACTAGCAAAGTGTGCCCTAATTAGCTAGATAAATCAATGTTTTGAATCAAACTAGCAAGAAGTTAACAAGAAAGCTGAAAATTGGAATGACAAGAAAAGAGATTTTAAAGCCACTCAAAATTTTTATGCTACAAAACCATTTAGACCTTGAAATGTTTCCTCCATAATTTTACAGAAATTTTTTGGACATGTAATACTCCTTTCTATGGAATGACTAAGAACATATGCTGAGAAAATACATTGTGTGCATATATGAACACAAGCCTTATCACACTTTGACCAAAAAGGGAAATGACTTCAATAATTGATCACAGAAGTCAATATTCTGGGTCACAACATTTTTACAAGATAATAGATACTGTACGTGCAAATCAAACATCATGTGTTCTCGATGTACAAATTACATAAAAACGAACAACTATTATTAGAAAAATTCATTCCTAGCAACTAGAAGTTAGTATGAGCATAAAAAAAAGGCTTGCACATAAGAGTGTAGAACCTATTTAACTCGTTACTTAAGCTTTGCTAAGAATACAACAGTCTCTAAAGGTATTTTCTCTCCCCCTACTTAACGTGCATTTAATTTAGGAGACAAACTCATTAAATGGATTCACATTCTTTGTCGACATGCTTTAAAAAATTTCACCCTCAATGGAGAACTTATTGAACCCTTCAAAACTTAAAGGCTAGTCAAGCGAGGTTGCTTGATTGCACCACTTTTGTTTGTCATAGCAACAAACCTTCTCATGCGATTTATAAAGTAATCAAAAAATTGCCAAAGATCTATGAATCCAAATAAGAAATAGGTATGTGTTTCATTTTGCACATGCCATCTCCTCAAAAGTTACTATTGAATCAATACAGGAAATGATGAGCGATACATTACCTTTGAATAACTACTCACAAGGAACAAGATCATTGAAAAAGATCACTAATGAATAAATGAAAATGCGATCTCTTTGATAATACAAAGCATTAGTGACAGTGAAAAAAAAATGGTTTCACCATTTTCCCTTTTGGTTTATCTTATACAATCCATAACACAATTTCAAGTTGAATCATCAACATCAACATCAACTCTTTAACTAATATAGTACAAAAACCTGTTTGACATCTTTCACTTTTCATGCTACATTGTCTTTGCTTTCAAAAATTTCAAGCTGGATCATGAAACTCGTGCGTGTCCCTTCTATTTCTGCCTAGTTTCCTACTGAAACTTCTTTTCCTGGGAGGCATGGTAAGTCCAGTCAAAACGAGCATGTCGGAGAGCAGCATTTTTCCATCATTTTGGAGAGAAGTTGCAAGACTGTAATGGTATGTTGATCTGTGCCATTGAGATAGGATAGATTGCTTATCTCACAGTTTTACGACTTCAGTGAAAAGGAAGGCTGCGGGTTTAGAGCATTGTTCTATGCTACCAGGCAAAAGACATTATAAAGTTTTGATGTTCGCACATAAGATTTCTGTTTTATTTGACTGCAGGTATGTGTGATAATTGTGCCTTCAGCAGGGAGCTTGTGGATGTTGATGTTACAGGTATTTACGACTTGATAGAATTCAAAATAACTGTGATTTTACCAGCTGCAAGAAAAAAAATGTTTCTCTAGAAAGAGAGAAAGAAAGAACGAAAGAATGTCTTTGAGGTGTCAAAAGGGCAGATAGGATTGACAAGATACAATAATCACGATAGTGTAGTGTGGGGGCTCGGCATGTCTTTGCAAACAAAAGTCCAAAACGCAAGTACAATGGGTAATGCTAATTTTATCTATAACGTCAATGGAATCGAAAGAGTCTAGGTTTAGTGAAGGGCCCAAAGAAAAGTTATAAATTGCGATATCTTAAAACACAACAGCATTATAAAGTGTAATATCCTTTCTTTAGAGGTCCCTTCATAGGGATATCTCTGAAAAAAGATATGATCTCAATCATCAGGGGTATCGGGCACGCTGCGTGCGTCCCGTGACTGTCCTCGGTGAATGTCGGGCCTCGCCTTCGGACACGTTCTTTGAATGCTGTCTTTGTGCTGTGGCATATGCTAGCACAAACAGTATCATGGTACTAAATAGCTTTTCAAAGGCCAATAAATTCAAACACGACTCTCGATACATGCCAAGACTTGAGAGGAGGCAAAGAGTGAGAAGACAAGAATTCTAGGTAATGAAAGCTGAAGACTGGATAAATATAAACAAGTTCCAACACGAGCAAGAAGAGAGAAAATGAAACATCCACAAAGCTTAGCCTTTGGAAAGTGACAAAACTAGCAAGAACTCCAGAACTTGAAAAGTGTGAAATGTGAAATATTGAAGAAACTTGAATAAACTCCACACAAGTCAAGCTTCAAATATCCAAAAAACACTCAAATATCGACAAAAAATCCAAGAAATTTGACAACAATAAAATGTCGAGAAAAGTCAACAAAAGTTCAAAGTTGAGAATTCAAGACATGACTAAAGGCTACAATCTAAAAACTACAAGAAATTACAAGATGAAGCCATAAGAAAAAAGAATCCAAAATATTAATGGAGGTGGAGTTGTCACAAACTAATACTTCAAAGAGCCAAAATTTAAAGTAACTTGCAATGGTCAAAGCCCTAAATAGAATTAAGTGCAAGAAGAATCTGAGACTCAAAATGCTCAAGCAAACCTGACATATTAAGAATCTCAACAAGAAAGAACCCAAGAGGAGAATAAACTTATTGGCCAAGGTGTCATTACCGCCAAAAGCAAACGTGAACTAAATTAGAAGAGCTCAACTTATATTGAGACACAATCAATGTACTTGAGATAGAAATTTGCAATAATTTCATAAAGAATTAAGTAGAGAATTCTACATATAGATACAAGCCAAGTAATCCACATGTAAATAGATGATGATTTAATTAAGGATGTTCTATCTCACCAAAAGTAACACTAATAGCCTCAAAGTGCATGTTTAAGAATAAATACACTTCAATTAACGATGAGCAAAGCATTTACCATGCAACAAGCCAAAATAAGCCATTTCTATGAATGCACAAAATTCAAGGCATAGTAAGGTTGATGGGATTGTTCCACCTGATAAATTTTCTCCATGCTTGAAACTTCTTTTTAGGGTTTTGAGAATCGTTTTTTTATTTTAGTGGGTAACATCAGCTTGAAGCTCTTGACGAAAGCAATGCATTTATGTAGGTTGCCAGTAGTTTCAGGTACAGTATGGTCCATTTCAGGATATCTATATAGCTGAAACAATGTGCCAAAAACCAGCTCAAAAGAAAAAAAAATTGAACAACCATTCTCTGCTGAGAATCGAGATTTGCGAATCTCTATAGCCTGAGAATCGAAAATTGTCTGCAACTATGCCTTCCAAGTTACACAAGGGTTTTGTAAGAATTCTCAAAAATCAGTGTGAAAATTCGTTGTGTATGCTTATCAAAAGAAGGTTGTGATGATATCTGCCCAGCTTCAGTATATGCTACATTCATGCATTACTTTTGAAATGAGGAAAAATGAATATCCTTTTGTATATAAGCACATGATCAGATTTCATCAAAAAGTTCAACAGTAAAACTTCATCAAACTTATTTGGTGCCCTTATATCGTCAAACTTCCACGTGCCCTGACTCCTAACTACTGTCTTTAGATAAAAATGTCTGCACAATTTTTCAATAGCAGTGAGCTATTCTAACTTACTACATACAGCTGGAGGCTGGAAAACTGCAACTCACCTTCAAGCTACAACAATGACGTCATAAATAACACACCATTCATAGAAAAGTTTTTCAATACAGACCTTGAGAAACGGGCACAACAAATTATCCCCACAAAAGCAAACCTACACTCAAATACCTGAGAGGATCCAATAAACTAGAGGGCTAGGCATACAATAATATGCTTATTTACTTACATTTCCAAGGCTCCACTCTAAAAAATACGAGATGGCAGTAAGGCTTACCCATGAAATGAATCTTTCTACTTACATCAATTCAACATACTACTCATTACCACTGTATACCTAGCTAGATATCAGCATACTTTGACATTATAACTTACCTTAAAGCATATTGAGTTCAAAAAAGTAAAACTCATAGTGTTCGTTCAACTGTTTGATAACATCCACTAAAACTATTTCAAGTTATAAGCTCAGTTACACAGTCAAAGAATTACAAACTATTTTTCCTATATCTAACGACCGTCAGCTTTCAAGGTCGTATTCTTCACAATCTGCACACCAAATGATAAAATTTAGAAATCCACTTTCACACACTACTGCCACTGCACACAAGTTTCTAAGTGATTTGAGCTCAGCTATACAGAAAGCATCATGAGCGTTCAAGAATGTTAATTATGTTCTGTGCATAAATTTTTCAGAATGTCACTCGAAACGTTCACGTACAAATGCCAAATCATATTTTAAGACAAATTTCTTGGGGAGGAAACCCTGCATCTCTGAACAAGTATGATAGCTTATGTTTTGTTTGTGAAATATGTCAAAGTACATGATACACCTTATCAACTTGAGTACACAAGTGTAAACGTTTTTAATAAAGAATCTACCCGTATAAATGTAAAAATACAAAATAAAATGCATTAAATGAAACAACGTATTTATAACACACACACACACACAAAGGAACTTCATACTTAGTATCCGTTCTAGTATATCATTTACTTATTCTATTTAGTGCCTCAATATGCCTGATACCATGACTGTGGAGATATTTCTTCTGGGCATGCAAGAAGTACAACAATAAAGAGGACACACTACGAGGACCCTACAATACTATACGCCCAATAACATTATGACAAGCTAATAGATTGTGGGAGGTACCTTTTGCTTAATATAAATAGTAACTGAGGTAATTCATTTGTTAGTTATGAGTTTGGGGTCTTGGGCTCTTTGTAGGGAAGTTCCATCCTTCTATCAGGTATCTTTGTTGGAGCTCCGCTTGAGCTATCAGCAGCCATTAATCATAGCAAACTAATTGAGAATTCTACATAATTCCATAAAATAGCAAGGACACCACTGGGTCCAAGTTAATTTAGGAATAGACAAAGAGATGTGTGAAACCTTGCAAGGCATACACTTAGTCATTATTTCTACAAGTCTCTGCTTTTATAGCTAGTTTCTTTGATGCCCATTAAAAATCTAAGCTTCTCAAATTTCTCATTGCTTATATCTATTACTAGATCATTTTTAGAGCAATGAATGAGTTCGAGTTTGCTCGTAACTTCTCTTGAATAAAGTAATAGTGAACCTCAATATGTGTAGCACAACCTTAAATGCTAAATTCTTAGCAACTTGAATGCAACTTTGACTATCACAAAGATAGAAGTTGGTTCACTTTCATTTTCTTTGCATTCATTTGGGAGTTTTCTGAGCCATATGCAGCCAATGTTGGAATGTAAATGGAATTGCTTACATTATAGGTTACTTTGACCCAAAAGGTCCAGAGTTGTGTAACCATGGTCATTTATTAAGTTAGGTCTACTAAACTTAGAGTTAGCTAAGTTAGTATGAATTAACTTGGTAGGGACTATGACAGCAAGGTCCAAGTCCGGAAAACATTGGACAGCAAGGTCCAAGTTCAGAACACTTTGGACAGCAAAGTGTTGACAAAGGTAAGGCTGTTGGACAGCCCAAACCAGTCCCTAAATGGTTGTTGCAGACTTTGCAGGACAGCAAAGTGGATCATTTCTATGAAGGGAAGACTCGTGCCTCTACTAAATCAGTAGAATTTGCTGATTTTTCTGATTTTGCTCTAACTTCTATTAAGGATGGTGCAGTAGAATTTGTTTTTCATGTGCAGGCCAGAGGAGTAAAACGTTGGGAGGATATGATGCAAGAAGAGTACAACTCACTCATGAAGAACCACACTTGGGTTTTTGTTGATCTTCCACATGAGGCTGGAATCTTCATCTCTCAACAACGATACATTGAGCAGATGTTGAAACAATCTTCTTTTTTCAAGTCACCGCAAGTTGATGCATATGATGGATGCATTAGTCAAAAGTTTCATGCGAAACCTTTTCAATTTGATGTTTTAGCAAAGGCTGAAAAATTCAAGCACTCTTTGGAACCTTTTTGTACTAATCAAGGAGGGAGTCAGCATGTGTCACTTAGTACTTTTGTTCAAAGTGTTAAGAGCGAGCATTTGTTTGGAGACATTACTTGAAGAATCTTCTATGTCATCCCATACCTCTTCGAGAGACAGCTTTGATGACGCCATCGTTGATGCATCTCTTGATAGTTTGCCAAATTTTTATGATGAAGACGTTGGACAACAGGTTCAGTCATCTTCTTTTGGTCATTTATAGCCCATTTTACATCATGAGCAATCCATTATGCTTCAGGAACAGCCTGCGGAAGATTATGGACAACATGGTCCATGTTGGGAACACTTTGGGCAGCGAAGTGTTGAACAGCCCATAACAGTCCCTTGTTGACTATTGGAGACTTTGCAGGACAACAAAGAAATGTCTTACTACGAAGGAAAGGCACATGCCTCTTTAAAATCAGTGCCCTTAGGATATGAAAGTATTCTCTTTGCATCTCGCAACTCACCAATGTGATTCTCTTGGATTAGTCATAAACCGACTAATGATGCCAACCGCATACGAAATATTGGGTAGCAACATAGGTAAGGCTCCCAACCAAACATCTAACAACAATCTCATTCACTTTTTTTTCAGCACCAAAAGGCTTCTATTTATTACTTTACTCAACCATAATAGTTGCAGGTTTACAATCAAGCATATTGAATGACATCTCCTCCAATGCACCTCTCTTCACACTCACTCTTCTTCCTTTATAAGAAGGCAGCTTTCGATTTTCCTGTTCTTCTATCAATCAATTACAACTGCTTCTCCATGTTTTCCTTCCTGTCTCTTCTCACATGGATAATCTCTCTTCAAATCTTTACATAGGTCGGATTTTCAGCGAACAAAGCATCCGGGAAAAACGTTTCCCCATTACTATGAATTGAACTAAGACAAAATAATTGTAGCAGTACTAGAAGGTGATGATGAAGCCATAAAGTGGATAGTATTTGTAAGGCCCCAGTAGTGGCCCTAATGTACCCTAGAGAGTGAGGACCAAGTGGGTCAAGTGACTGCCAATGGCAGGCCACAACACACACCCTAGTGATAGGCACCCAAGTCCTTGGGTGTATCACTATAGGTGATCAAGTGATTAGGCCCGTCATGCATTGACCAAGTCAACGGGCAGTGACTAAGGTCAAGTCCAAAGGACCGTCTAGGCATGGCTGGGGTATGGGGTGGCTAAACATTAAATTGGTTACATATTCATGGGTCAGGACTGACTTGGCATGCCAAATGGATTGATCACCCAAGCTGGATAAAAGAAGAAATTAACCTTTTCCTATCAATCAATACATGTTCTACGCCTCCAATTTCTGCCTATTTTAAAATCTTATTAAGTCATTTTATTAAGTCTTTACGCTCCTGTATTGTCGCAATTTGTAAGATATCTTCAAGAGCTTTGTTCTTGTTATTCCTTTTTGCCAGAGTAGCTCTTTGACTAATAAACTCTTAAATATTATCAACAACTTCATCAACCAGAATCCTTTCCTAGTCTCAAATTTATATCGAACTTCTTAGTGGAGTTCAGCAGATGAGGGACCTAACTGCACTTACAGTAGATGTGCATATTGTGGATGTTTGTGCCTACATAGCTGTGTTTGTGTGCGGAGAGAGAGAGAGAGAGAGAGAGAGAGAGAGAGAGAGAGAGAGAGACACCTGTCGAAGCATAAAGTTTTCACGTTGCAACGTCGAGACTCTCTCTTGTAATTCTGCATTCTTTTGCTCCAACTCCTTCGACTTCACTTCAAGTTCACTGAGATACGCCTTTTTTCTTTCCCTTGCCTGTTGAGCTGAGACACGGTTCCTTAGTAGCCTGCACCATCCAGCCAAAGTATTTATGTTTTCGTAAATTCAACATATTTCAAGATTCCCCGTAACAATCTAAAATTGACTTTAACCATAGAGCAAAGCTAGAAAGATACTTTTCTCATTAGCATATATTGTGTTACCTATTTGATGATGAAGTAGCAGTCTGGAGTGTCTAAAGTCTGCCAACCGACACAAAAAGAATATAACTTGAAATAAAATTATCACTTGGAACCTGTGTTTCTCATGCTCATGTTGAAAACTTTATCAAAGAGTCATACCACCAAACAGGTCAAAAAATCTTGTCCCTTTGGCGTAGAAGTTTCATATCACATTCTGAAATTTGAATATATGCAAACTCAATAACTGAATTTGAGAGTTTTGGATGTGATATGGTAAAGCATAAACATGCAGCAAAGAAGTCAAAAATATATATATCACCCAATAGCACAAAAGAAAAAAAAAATAAGTCAACAAGCATTAATTACCCAACCATAAGTTGGTATAATGTATACATCTCCAAAGGCTGGAGGGTGGACTTCAAAAAGGACAACCAAAGTAATAAAGGGGGCCTTAAAGAGTTCAGCACCACAGCAGAAGTAGACCTATTTAATAAGTACATCAATTTATGCTATGCCTGCATTATAACCTTCAACCAGTCTCAAGACGTATGAGCTCCTTGAAGGACGCTTCATAACAACAATCAAGAATACGTGCATGTGCCAGCATAAACTCAAAATTTTGAGAAGTCATGCTCAGTAACCAACTCATAACTTCACATACTGCCTCGACAGTTATGCTGAGACTTTACCACTTAGCCAGTCTCATCTTGACAATTCTGGCTCAACAGCTGTACTGAAACTTTTCCACTTGACAAATCTCATCTCGACGATCTTGTTTCGCAGATCTGGAAGATATGTATACTATCATCGAATAGTTAATAGAGGAAGATATGTATGGGAAAATCCTCTTGACAGAATGATTGATATGGGAAATGAGGGCAAAAGATCTTGCATGATTTACACAGGAAACCATTATTGCATATCAGGGAGAATCATCCACAATATTGAGAGGATATAATGTAGGTGCATTTGACATGTTCTTTTGATTGAAATAAGCCTGGAAACAGTTAAGAGTAAAACTAGAATATCCAAATCAAGCGGCCATCTCTGATAAAACATGACTAACCTAGCATTATCAAAATGCATGGAGGCTCGACTCTAGGCTTGGACCTCCTTACATATAAAGTACTTTGTGCATTGCAAAAAAACCTGTGACTAGATGCTTTTTTTTATTTGGGAGGTGGGCCTGTATGTCCTGCAGAGCAGACCTTTTCATGCGCTTATGTTCTTTGTCAGTTGAAGCCCCTCCTCTCTTCCTAGAAGGAAGAGAAGCCTGAGGACCTGGCACATGAGCTGCCTTGGCAATTGCCGCATTAGCTTTTCCAGACATTTCAGGTACACGCCTGACCTCTGAATCGCTGTTATTTCCTGCAGCAAAGCAAAAATTGATCTCTATCTCTCTCTCTCTCTCTCTCTCTCTCTCTCTCTCTCTCTCTCTCTCTCTCTCACACACACACACACACATGGCCACAATTTGATGAAACTCTGACCGAGTTCATTGAATAGCTCGCCATCATCATCATCATCATACAGCAGAATATGGAAGACTTCTCGAGTAAAAGGTACAAAGGTCAAGGATCTTATGGACCAGCTTGCTTCAATGGGAGAAATAGTAAGTGATAGGAGTATTGTTTCCATAGCCTTGAATATTTTATAGGGTAAAAGTTGTACCAATTGTTGTGTTTTGATTGAATAGAAGCCCAACCAAAGCGATTGAAGGAATCAGGCCTGAGAAGCGTATAGCAGCAACAAGCCCAAGGCAGCTTTTGAGTATTTGGGTGCACAACATACGCACACATACCTAAGGACTTGCAGTAGAAACTTGATGCAAAATTCGTGGTGTATCTTCTCGGGGTATAGCTAAGGTAAGAAGGCCTATGTATTTCGAGAATAAGGCCTAAGTCGAGACATCACGTTTGACGAAGAGCATTCACCCAAAGTATAGGAGCAAGAGAAAGATGGAACCACTGAGCTCCTACCCTTGATTGATTCCAGATGATAATGGGAAACAATCAAAGAGGGACAAAGTAGGGAGCAGTGAACAGGGTGCCAAAAGATCTCTTAGGTCTCATGAGAGACAAGAGACTAACTTTGACCTTATGTTCACAATTCTGGAAGCAGACGAGGAACAGTTTTTTCACAGGCGAGTTGGTGGTGAAAGGCTACGCCCAACAAGAGGGGCTAGACTATCATGAGACATTTGCACCTATCGCTAAGATGACATCTATCAGGACCGTATTGGCCTTAGCCTCATACTTTGATTGGGATGTCCATCAAATGGATGTCAGAAGTGCCTTTCTCAATGGACAACTTCAAAAAGAGGTTTATATGGAGTAATCACAGGGGTTTAAGATAACAAGCAAAGAGCACCTAGTTTGCAGGCTTAGAGAAGCCTTGTATGGACTCAAACAGGTGCCAAGGGCTTGGTATAGCCAAATTGATGAGTACTTTGCAAAGCAAGGGTTAAAAAAGAGTAAGTCTGATTGCAATTTGTATTGTCTTCAACGAAGGTGAAGACTTTGTTGTTGTTGTGCTCTATGTGCATGACTTACTCATCATAGGAAGCAATAAGAAACTTATTGCTTATTTAAAAAAAAATCTTTCTTGCGAGTTTGAAATGAAAGATTTGTGTTTGCTGCACTATTGCCTAGGAGTTGAGGAAGGCATTATCTTATCATCTCTCAGGCAAAGTGTGCACAAAAAATATTGAAAAAATTTAATATGCAAGAAAGTTACTCCATTATTTTCCCCATGGTAGTCCAATTGAATCACAAGCTGCTTTCCTTATCACATATCTCCACATTGTCGCGTCTCTAGCCTTTCCTTCTAAACCTCATAAAGGCAAATTGTTATGTCCACGTCCTGCATATAGGATTCGGCATAGTCTTAGACTTGAATACATGTACTCCAGTACTCGGAATTATTGGCTATGCCTCATTATTCCGAACTGAGGACCCGGTCACACATATTGACTTGTGCAGCTATTGCATGGGTTAGGACAGCTACTGGCATGGTGTAGAGTATCAATAGTAATGACTTGCATGTACGGGATTATTATACGCTTGCATGGGCACATGCACAGGTAAAGCAAGGGCATTTCCTATTGGAGAAACTCGAACTACTCCCATTCCTGTTGTGAGATTTCATTGCCAGGTTCTTCTCTCTACACCTGCATCCTATCCTCTGGCATTGGGGGAGATGCTATTGGAGATTGATCAGTAGCAACTGCATGGTTGGGTGGTTTGGCTCCACTGTTGTGTGTCTTGTAAGCAGGATCTTGGAGATGCTTCTCCTTACAATGGTATCATAGAAAGGCTTAAAAAGATCGAAGGAATTGGAGCTATGAAGCTTTTCGTCGACAATTCGTTTTCTCTTCCTGGTGGTGGATTAAGCTTCCAAGTAGGTGTTCTATCAATACTTCCACTTGCATGCTGCTAAGATCTATCATATATTGGCTTTCTCCATATCAATATGGGGATTGTCAATTTTAGCCAGTTTATGACGGTTTTTCGGAGTTTCTCTTGTATTTCTCATAACTTCTTGTAGATCTAAATTCCCAGCAAGTGTACCTTCAGTTAGGAAAACATTAAATGCTGATTTATTGATTGCATGCTGAAAATTTCCAAGATTTACGGTTCTAGGGTATGTTCTAGTCAAAAATTGCTTGTTTTTGAGGATTTCAACTAGAAATGGATAGTAAGAGCTATGATCTAGCAAAATCAAAACTTTTTGTGCTTGCATCTAGATAAAATACAATAGATTGGGCCTGATTGCACTAGCATGTGGATTAGATCCACAAGATCTTGCCGCAAAAGGCGAAAAATGGTCAAAAAAAAGGTTTTTTGATGGATTTTTCACTATTTTGGAAGTTTTTCTAAAATCCATGTATGAAACTTTGCATGCACGTTCTCATGTGTGGATTGAAGCTGTCCAGAAGCCGTTACCAAGTTTGGTAGGAATCAGTCACCATTAAGGGCCTCAAAAATTCAAATTTTAGTGTATTTTGGATGATTTTTGAGCTTGAATCTCGAAAGTAGATCTGAAACCTCTAAACTTGTATACAGTTTGAAAGATAGGTAGTATTCCGTCTAATCTGAGCCCTCATGCACCCAATTCGGTGGTGGGAGGCTTAGGCACCGATCTTCTGAATTTATGCTTGTTGGCGCCCTCCATAAAAGCTATTTTTGGTGGATCTGAACCTATGCTTGCTTGCTGGACCTGTTTGAAGCTTCTATGGCACTTTAATGAACCTTAGTAGAGTGCTTGTAACCTTTGATTGAAGGCATGTTGGGCTGTAGTAGGATTTTTGATAAACCTACCTTGAAAAAGTGAGCCCCCCTACTGTTTTATATGCATTTACAGCTTGCATGTGGGCAGGATAATGTGGCAATCATCTTGCTAACACACTCTCCCTTTGTACTGTGCTTTACAGAGACCAATTTTGGTGCACTGTAGCTCAAGATATCACCGTCGAAAATTTTGCTATTTTAGTGTAAATTTTGCAAAAATTTCGAATTGTTCTGATGCATGTTTACTTTTTCCCATACTTTAGTGTACTGTGCTTGTGGAAATTGGTTGCATGGCAATTCTGATAATTATTTTGACATGCATGGTAGATCTACAATTGTTTTGAGTGGTTATACGCATGTACTCTCACGGTTCTGTCATAGACCAGTGAGAATGGCTACTGGATTCTAAGTGACTATGTTTTAGGTAAAACAATTCCGTAATGACGTTTCGTGACTGATGTCGTGCGCTTGCATGCTAGTCTAACATTGGATTAGTGACATCACGAATCAAACAGTATATCGATTTTTTTATTTCGATTGCCTTTTGTACTCACAGTATTTTCGTCAGAATTTTTGAGTAAATTTCTTTAAAATCAAATTTTTTAAGAAAATTCGAGATTTCAATTTTTTTTCGTTATCTATGAAATGAATTTAGATTAGTGAACTGACCATACTGAGTTTTTTGTTTAGTCATATTCAATCATAGAGTTTTCACTAAAGCTAAATTATTTCCCGGTTATAGATAATTTAAAATTGAATAAAGGAACCGCAAATTCTACTATACCTAGCACACGTAATTTGTCGGCAGCTTACTTCAATAACGACATTTTTATATCTGGAGTGGGGTACTCCCAGATAGAGAGTCAAAACTGAATTTTTTTTTCCTTTTATGCTGAATTTCAAATTTGGTCAAACTTCGAAATCGGTTATTTTGCCTGATAAGATTCTAATCGATTATGATCATTACAAACGGGTCAAGCAAATGCTTGTGCAAGATACTCGTCAAATTTAAATTTAAAAATGTCAGATAATATGAAATGGCCAAACAGAATGAATGAGGGTTGGACTCTTTATCTTGACAAAGGAATTTGTTGGATACATTATTGGAATCCAATTTTGAGAGATTTACATTCATGTAATTTCATGTTCTGAGTTTTTGACGGTTTCAGATATTGACAAAGTAATGCCATGTTGGTTGATGAAAAGAGTACGGTCCAAATTTTTGATTGGAAAAGTTGCTAAGTGACATGAACTGTTTAAAGTTCATGAGGTAATCCTACGGTTAAGTATATGCAAATTATCAGATTAGTGCTATTAAGCAACTATGTGATGATTTTTGTGCATCAGTGAATTCAACCCAATTATAGGATAACTTGCTGATGGAGATGAATTTTTTCAAACTTTTTCCTACAATAATTCACTTTACATTTATGATGTCTCAGAACCTTCTTTGTACCTTAGCAGAATGAGATTTTCAGGGGACTGAAAATCGTAAGGGGGGTAGAGTAGACATCATGGATAGTAAGTGTGCTTTGTAAAATGCATTTCGCAATTAGGGTTTTTGAAAATCCTTGGGAATAATTGCATAATACCGATTAGGAATTATCTAGAATTCATTTAATTGAATTCATAACAGATGTTTTCGCAACCATGAGATTATCCCGAAGATTGGGATGTAATTTGTGATGTTAGAAGTAGAATTTAACACATGGATGACAGAAGCTTATCTCTAGAGTTAACACTCTCGGAATAGGAGCGATTTACGAGCTTATCACTAAACTAGGTGGGTTACAATGTGATGGTGAACCATGTTAATCTTTCTGCTTAGATCACAAAGTCATGTGTGAATCTGGTATATCCATTTGAAAGGCATGCCAGTTATCCAAATAAATGGATTCTCCAGTTTTGGGCAGTGAATGTAGGAAATAGAAGCCTAAGGATCTAGGATCTTAACTATTCAATCACACAAAGCATTCTCAAAAGAAAGAGAAAGATGGCTAGAAACCCTCTTGTAGAAACTCGTGGACAGCCAAGGAGAATAGTCAATATTGCTTATAAAAGTGTCTCATACAAATGGGATGCACACATATATATAGTCCAAGATGACTATCTAGCTTCATGACTATTGGCTATCCAACTACCTGACTATTGACTATCCAACTTTCTATAAGTTACATAAAAAAAATAAGGTACCTCCAATATGTCAAGTTGGGGTACTTAATGTCACAATTAGGCCTAGTGGACCCCTGAGTCCCTACCAAGTTAATTTCATACTAACTTAGCTAACTCTACGTTTAGTAGGCCTAATATAATAAATGACCATGGTTACACAACTCTCGACCTTTTGGGTCAAAGTAACCTATGGTAATGTAATCAACTCCATTTACATTCCATCACCCTCCTTAAATGGAAATGCATAACATAACATGAAGTAACTTCTCGAAAGAGAAAAATGCAACTTGTTGTCCTAACTTCACGTCACCAAATAAA
>MU835253.1:0-40612 GCA_029204225.1 Diphasiastrum complanatum | reverse complement strand
TGCTTAATAATTTTATTTTCAAGAATGAGATTATTTGGTTGACTTGAGACTTTGCCCAAGCTCTTATTTTTTAGAAAATTTCATTAAGTAACATCAATTTGGTTATTTCTAAGAATTGTTTCTGCCATGATAATATATGGAGACCTAGTTTAATATTGATAAATTCTCTTACCTTTTTTTTTGCTCTTCATGCTAACCATATTTAAATAGGTTCTCTATACATTTGTATGAAGTCAATAGTATAAGCACTTATTTTGAGAGATATTTCACTTTAACAAACTCCATGTTTAGCATAAATATGTAATGTACATGCTCACCATGAATATCATATTTTATTTATTGCAAAGTGTTGTCTATGTTGAGCATGGACAATGCCAAATTTGTATATACAAACTCCATGCTAAGCATCGACAAGCAATATACATGCTCACAATAATCTCCCAATGTGCTAAGAGCATGTGCATTGACAATGCCAAACTTCGATCTACAAACTACATGGTGGGCATTGCCAAACAATGTATAAAGAGATTTAGATTGTCCATGTTCCAGCATGGTTATTTGAAAATTATATGTATTAAAATCTCAAAATAGAACAAAAGTGAAACTGTCACACACACTCTGAATAACATGACACCCATTTGGATAGTGTAATCTCTTGTGCTAAAGAGAGAGTATTTTACATCCTTTGGGCCAATATTGGTAATTTAGGCCAATGGCCATGGCCTCTTGGATATTCATAAATAGTTTATGCATGAAAAGTAAGAAAACTGGTCAATAATGTTTTGAGATAGAACTCTCAAAAGAATGTTAAAAAAATGTGCCAAAAATTTCATGAAAAACAAAGTTATATTTGAATATATAATTTTCATTTTAGTAAGGGTAAGTTGATTGTCAAGAACTTGAGAGAAAACATCAACAATCAACTCTATTGAGTCAATTTATTGTAGTTTTTTAAATTCTAAATTTTCATTTAAGTAAATTTAGAGCCAACGTTTTGGGTTGATTTGTTTTTTTTTTCACACTCCTTTTGGTTGTTAGTTTTTTACTTTTTATTTGCCTCATTTGTCAAAAAGTCCAATGAGGTTTGATCTTTAAAGAGGTATTTTGGTCAATACAATAACTCTTTGACGAACATGACAATGCAAGTAATAAAAAAATATTAAGATTATTTATTTCAAAAAATACTTGAAATAGTGCATGTCTAGTTTGGAAAGCCAACAAAACATGGTTCTCATATTTCATTAAACAAGACACCATAGTTGTAATAATTCATCAAAGTCTTCCTTGAAAAATCATAAATATTCTATGTGAAAACAATTTCACTTGCAATTTACAATCATTTTGATTCGGTTGGAATGCTCACACACCTAACCGGCTAGGTTTGAGGTTTGTTTAGTAGTAAGGACACTTTTAACTACGTCAGATGTACATTGAATAGTCCCTACATATTTAAGGTCTCCCACAATTGGATTTTGGTCTCACACGCTACTTTTACTTATGGAGATGTGAAGTTACACCACAATCATACATAGGTTCATATTGTGAAAATGTCAAAATCATGCTTGATCTAGGCCAAAATCATGTACATATTATGTTTACACATGTGTGGAGCCTGTTCCCACGTGTTAATTAAATGCATTTATCATTTAGATGAGTCATATAGGTTGTACATACCATTTCATTTGAGATCTAGTGGCTAAAATGGCCAAAATCTAGTTTTCTAGCTATATGCCACTTGGCATCATTTTATTGGTAGAAAAAGCTATTTCACATGGATAGGAGTGATCTCACATGTGTCAAAACATCAGTAGTAGGTGAGATCCAACTTGTAGTGAATATTTGTGCAAGTCCCTATAAATTAGGAAAATTGCCTAAAATCAAGAGAGGTGGCTATAAGTTAGGAAACTTGGTCCATGTGCCATATTGATGATTATTGGTGGATCCTTTGATGAGTAGGAACTCTCACACGTGCCAAATCAGCTCAGTAAGCATCAGCTCTTGTGTATATATGGTGGCTCATTTGGCCATAATTGATATGGAAGCTAAATCTTGGTTTTGGAGCAATTCTAGTGTTTTCTCTCTATTTGTCTTGTGTTTTTATGCATTGATTGGGTTCTAAGCTTAGTATACTTTATTATCAACCTACTGTCCGTACTCTGACAGTTTTTCACACGTGTGAAACCAGCAAGTACAAGTTTTGATCAATAATGATTGTTCTTGTTAGATTTATTCATCTAGATTTGATCTAAATGCTATCTAATCTTGTGTAGATTGATAGGTTGATCTAATCTAACATCCAATCACACTTGTGGATCTGATTCGGATCTATTCTTGGTCCATTTTGCTGTACTTTGACATGGTATCAGAGCCAATTACAAGTGCATTTAAGACATTGATCTAAAACTATTCCCAAATTGGCAGGTTTTTGAAAACAAGCTAATATTGAGGTAGCGAGTTGAAATGGATAGCTAGAGCCAAAATATTTGTTCCAAATCTTGCTGTGGATGCAGGTATACCTTCCACACGTGTGTGACCGTACATAACCTGTTTTGAACAGTATTTTTCATTTTGGTGCAATTTGAGCTTCATACACCCAATTTGAGTCAATTTAGTGCATTTTTCAAGCTTTAACTTTCAGTGTTTCTATTCCATTGATTTGTTCTTGGTTTAGATCGATCATATAGGTGGATTAGAGCTTGTTTACAGTACATTGAAGTTGATTCTTTTTTTTTTTGAGTGTACCTTGAAGTTGAGAGAGATTGAGTGCTATAAACCAAAGATTAAGGAGTGAATTTGCAAAGTTGAGATTGTAATCTATAGATCCATCATTCTAGATTTGTTCTAAAGTGGTAGGGTCAGGTCTACAAGCTTATTGATTGCTATAAGACACTATAGGTTCAGATCTCTAAGTGAAACCATCTAAGTTTCAAGTGCATTTACACTAATAATGGCATCAATGGGTGGCTTCTTACTTGAAGCTAGTGAAAGGCTTTCATCAACTAATTATGCCATTTGGAAAGTTCGAATGGAGTCATTATTTTCACTTCATGATTTGTATGACATTGTTCTTGGTGTGGAAGAAGAAACTCAAGTAGCTCAAGAATTAGTAAAGTACAAGAAGAGATTTAAGTTGTCATTACATTGCTTGAAAATGAATGTAAGTAATGACTTGTTGAAAGAGATCTCATCTTGTAGCACATCCAAAGAGGCATGGGATTCACTAAAATCTATTCATGAGTCCAAAAATACTTCAAGAATACTCATGCTAAGAAATCAAATACTTCAAAGCATGAAAGGAAGTAATGAAAGTGCCCAAGATTATGTTCTTAGGATCAAATCTTTGAATATTGAGTTATCTTCCATTAGTGACAAGATTCAAGACAATGAGCTAGTTCGAATCATCTTGAATGGATTAGGAAATGAGTATTCTAATCTAGTTCAAACATTTGCTATTCAAGATCAACTTCCTACTATTGAAAAACTTCATAGTGTGCTAGTTTCTGAGGATAGTAGGATGCTTCATATCAAGAATAGGATTGGTTCTCTTTCTTTGATTGATGGTGATGAGAAAGCTAACTTTTATTTGAAAGGCAAAAAGAAGAAGGTTCCATCCAAGAAGACCCAAGATGTGGAGGTCGAGCGCAAGGATGGAGCTTCAAGTTCAAAAGGCAAGAGTAAGAAGGACAAGAAGAAGCTTAAGTGTTTTTTCCGTGGTAAGAAAGGACACTTTGCATCCGAGTGTTACAAGAAGAAGAATGCCCAAGAGAAGGACAACTGTGGCAACCTTGTGCTTGAGGATGAGGATGAATGCAACTTATCTTTGATGGCTTTCTTAACACAAACATCTAATCACAACACATGGTGGATTGATCGTGGGGCTAGTTCCCACATGACTCACCAAAAAGACTACTTTTCTACCTTACTTTCTTACAATAAATCTAAGAAGTTTATCTTCATTGCAAGTGATCAAGAATGTGAGATTGTAGGAATTGGATCCATTCCATTATGTCTTGGATCATCTAAGAAAGTAGATCTAGACAATGTTCTTTATGTACCTTCTATTACAAAGAACTTGTTAAGTGTTGGTCAACTTATGGATAGTGGATTATATGTTCATTTCAAGCATGGAGCATGTTCCATCTTGAAGAATGATAAATGTATTGCTAATGGCTTTAAGCAAGGAAGGTTATTTAAGTTGGATGCTAATGTGATGGTTGGAAGTGTTAACATGGCAAGGGAGGAGAGCTCTCAAGTGGAGCTATGGCACAAGAGGTTAGGCCATCCTAACTACAAAGCTACGGAGACCATGGTGAACAAAGAGCTAGCAATTGGACTTCCCAAAGCCATATCCAAGTGTGGCAAGCTTTGTGAAGCTTGTGGACTCTCCAAGTCTCATAAGCAACCTTTCAAGAGATCTTTGACAAGATCTAACTCTCCTCTTGATCTTATTCACTCAGATGTTCACTCTTTTTCACATGAATCTAATGGTGGAGCTCTTATGTATGTCACTTTTATTGATGATAAATCAAGATACTCTTGGATTTACCTCTTGTCTAAGAGAAGTGGAGTGTTTGAAACCTTTGTGAAGTTCAAAACTCTTGTAGAAAAGCAACTTAATGCTAGCTTGAAAGTATTAAGATGTGATAATGGAGGGGAGTACATCTCCAATAGTATGAAAGAGTTTTGTCAAACTAATGGCATTAGAAGAGAGTTTACTTGCACATACACCCCACAACAAAATGGGGTGGCTGAGAGGAAAAATAGAACAATATGTGAGTGTGCTAAAGCATTAAGATTAGATGCATCACTTCCTATTTCATTTTGGGGAGAAGCTATTTTATGTGCAAACTTTCTATGTAATAGAATGACTAATAGTGCCATTAGAGGTCTCACACCTTATGAAGCATTGTATGGCAAAAAGCCAAATCTTAGTGATTTGAAAATTTTTGGATGTACTTGTTATGTACACATTCCTTTAGAAGTAAGGAAAAAGGAAGATGCTACTTCATTTAAAGGCATCTTTGTTGGTTATAGAGAAAATAGTAAAGCATATAGGATATTTGATCCTATTACCAAGAAAGTTGTTGTAAGTAGAGATGTACTTTTTGATGAATCTCTCAATGAGCTCTCATCTTATCAATGATCATGCTATGGCCAAGGAGGAGCTTCAAGGAGTTGAAGACCAAGAGGATCTTGCTCAAGATCCAAAGGTGCCAAGAAGATCAACAAGAGTGAGGGCCGAGCCATCAAGGCTCACTTATAGTGACAAAGGAAAGCAAAGGGAAGATTCTCAACTACACACCTCTTATTCTTTCTTGACTACTATGCTTGAAGAACCAACATGTTTTGAAGAAGCAATTAAGTCTCAAAGTTGGAAGGATGTTATGCAAGTAGAGTTTGATGCTTTATTGGAAAATCAAACTTGGGATCTTGTTAATCTACCTTATGGAAAGAAGCCTCTTACTTGTAAATGGATATATAGATTGAAGTATAATCAAGATGGTTCATAAGTATAAAGCAAGACTTGTAGCAAAAGGTTTTTTACAAGTCAAAGGCATAGATTATGATGAAACCTTTGCTCCTGTTGCAAAGCTTGTAACCATTAGATTGATCATATGCCTTGCTACTTCTTTCAAGTGGGAGCTCTTTCAACTTGATGTGACAAATGATTTCTTGAATGGATTCTTGGAGGAGGAAATTTACATGTGCCAACCCGAGGGCTTCATCAAAGATGGAGAAGAAGACAAAGTGTGCTTTTTGAAGAAGAGTCTTTATGGGCTCAAGCAAGCACCTAGAGCTTGGTACTCTAGGTTGCATTCTTATCTTATTTCCATTGGATTTGTTGTAAGTTCTTATGAACCATTATTGTACTACAAATGTAAGATGGAAAGATCATCATTTTGGTTTTATATGTTGATGATATAATTCTCACAGGAAATGATCATGATGGCATTATAGATGTAAAAATTTCCTTGTCTAGTGAATTTAAAATGGTAGATCTAGGACTTCTAAAGGTCATACTTGGAATAGAAGTTACTAGATGCAATGATTTTACTTTCATATGTCAATCTAAGTATGCTGGATCCATCTTAGAAAAGTTTGGCATGAAAGATTGTAAAGGAGTTGAAACTCCCATGGAACTAAATGTAAAAGTTTCTAAGGAAAGTGATGAAGCATCCTTTGAGGAAATCACTACCTATAGAAAACTTATTGGTTCCTTGATCTATTTGACCATCACTAGACTAGATCTTAGCTTTTGTGTTGGCAAATTGAGTCAATACATGCAAATTGAGTCAATATGTCATTGGAAGAGTGCCAAAAGAGTGTTAAGGTACATCTCGGCTACTAGAAACTTTGGCATAGTATATCAAGGGATTAATCTTTGTTTGAGAGCGTACTCGGACTCAGATTTTGTAGTTGAAAAAGTGAATAGAAGATCCACAAGTGCCTTTGCTACATTCCTATGTGGAGGAGTCATATCTTGGCTTTCCAAAAAGCAAGATACTATCTCACTTTCATCAACCGAATCCGAGTATAAAGCTATGACAACAACAACAAAGGAGATCCTATGGCTAAGAAGACTATTGGAGGAGCTTCGAGTGATCAAGGCTGAAGATATTCCATGCATTTATTGTGACAATCAAGCAGCCCAACAACTTGCCAACAATCCAATCTTCCATACTCGAACCAAGCACATTGAGATTTCACATCACTTTGTGAGAGAGAAGGTACAAGCAAAGGAGATCAAGCTCATCCATGTTTCATCTTCAGATTGTGCTGCTGATATACTTACCAAACCATTGGCAAAAGATCCATTTGTGAAGTTAAGATTAGCACTTGGAGTTGTAGATAGATGTATACTAGATTTACCAAGCTAGATTTTGAGGAGGAGTGTGAAAATGTCAAAATCATGCTTGTTCTAGGCCAAAGTCATGTACATATATTATGTTTACACATGTGTGGAGCCTGTTCCCACGTGTGAATTAAATGCATTTATCATTTAGATGAGTCATATAGGTTGTACATACCATTTCATTTGAGATCTAGTGGCTAAAATGGCCAAAATCTAGTTTTCTAGCTATATGCCACTTGGCATCATTTTATAGGTAGGAAAAGATATTTCACATGGATATGAGTGATCTCACACGTTCCAAGGATTGCTCACATGTGTCAAAACATCAGTAGTAGGTGAGATCCAACTTGTAGTAAATATTTGTGCAAGTCCCTATAAATTAGGAAAATTGCCTAAAATCAAGGGAGGTGGCTATAAGTTAGGAAACTTGGTCCATGTGCCATATTGATGATTATTGGTGGATCCTTTGATGAGTAGGCACTCTCACACGTGCCAAATCATCTCAGTAAGCATCAGCTCTTGTGTATATATGGTGGCTCATTTGGCCATAATTGATATGGAAGCTAAATCTTGGTTTTGGAGCAATTCTAGTGTTTTCTCTCTATTTGTCTTGTGTTTTTATGCATTGATTGGGTTCTAAGCTTAGTATACTTTATTCTTAGCCTACTATCCGTACTCTGACAGGTTTTCACACGTGTGAAACTAGCAAGTACAAGTTTTGATCAATAATGATTGTTCTTGTTAGATTTATTCATCTAGATTTGATCTAAATGCTATCTAATCTTGTGTAGATTGATAGGTTGATCTAATCTAACATCCAATCACACTTGTGGATCTGATTCAGATCTATTCTTGGTCCATTTTGCTATACTTTGACACATATTGTGTCACTTTTTTCAACATGATGATGACAAACATATGCCACATAGCATTATGTGTGTACCAATACTACATTTCAAGCATGCATTCTAGATTTGGAACCACGTGTATCAATCCAAAAAAAAACAAAGATTATTATTGACCCCAAATATGTACTTTAAAAGCCATGTATTCTACTCACACCTTGTTGCAAATCTCCAAGTCATGTTCATATGTTATTATCAACATTGGATAAGATAGCTTTCCAGCTAAGGCGGTATCTTTCTCCTCCTGCTCATATGGCTCCAAGCATTTACTTATTATTCCAAAATTATAGACCATTAGCATAGAAATGTTTCTCATAAAGATGGTATTAGTTTCTAGCAACTTCTAACCCTCAAGATATTCACCTTTTACCTTCTCTTGTTTATCATCATGCCATACTCATATGGGCCTAGTTGAACTAAAAATGTCTTAACATAGAAGAGGATTCTTGTACCATGCAGCTGCTCTTTGACAAGTTTCCTTCATGCCTTGTCCTTTATTTGTTTAGAAACTAGAAATATTAGGTACTATAAACAAATGTACGAGAGGAGCCATCTCTCAAGACTCAGGCAAATTCAATAATCTCTAGATTTTGATAGAGTCTAAAAGCACAACATTAGACCTAAGCCTTATAGCATAATAATTAAACACTCTATCATTCCTATTCAACCCATACTCCAGATAGAGAAAGTCCAAAGCAAATAGTAAATGTCTTGCAAATACATGGATTGCAAAGTAATATCATTGAAGAGTAAGAAGGGGAGAAAGAGTAAATTTGGTGTGGAAATGTTGCTCAAAGTAGAGGGTAATTTCTTTCGAAAAACGTGATGGCTCATGTTGTATGGATTCATCATGGTTGTTGCATAAGGATAGAGATTAGGAAACCTTCCTTGGATAGTAAGCTTTGGTAGGTATTGCTTGAAAAGTAATTCTTTGTGCAAAAACACAAAGCTTGGCAGACTTGATAATTCTAGATCTTTTGAATCTTTTTTTTCAAATATGAGCTAGTTGAAAGTGAAATTGGGTTCCTTGGTAGCTATAAATTTTTTCAATAATTAATAATACCCATTTTTTTGCTCCAAGAAAGATTAGCAATTTTAGATTCCTTTATTATTTGTTAGAATTGTGAAAATGTCAAAATGGGTGTCTAGATACATATGCATCTTAGATTCAAAGGGGTAAATTGAATCATTGGATTTTTCAAGGCCAACAAATTCATGTATAATGTGGATATCTTCCCAACATCTTATACCTTTGAAAGCTAGATGCGATTTTATACTTATACTATCTTGATAAAGTAATGGTTCTCATAGTAAGAATCACTTAGGTTGCATTCTTAAAGAGTGAACGGCCTTTGGAAGTAAAGATACAATTGGACTTTATCATGTTCACAATTGAGAAGTGAAGGGGAGGACCCAAAAAGTAGAAAGAGTAGTTAAATGCAAGATAAATAACTTGATGCAAGGCTATGAATGGGAAATAGAAGCCAACAATCTACAAGAAAGAATCGTTAGAGAAGAGAATGCAAGGTCAATGAGACCTAGATCACCCAAGGAGATATGAGTAGTACAGAAGTCCCAACTAGGATAGCCAGGTTTACCATGCTGGAGAAACTTTTAAAATGAGGGAGCAATTCCAAGGATTTGTCATTACCAATCACTTATTCCATCCATTACAAGAAACTTGCTAAGTGTTGGTCAATTAATGGACAATGGACTAGATGTACATTTCAAGAATGGAGTGTATTCCATCTTGAAAAATGATAAGTGCATAGCTAGTGCCATTAAGCAAGGAAGAATCTTTAAGTTGGATGCTAATGTGGCTATTGAAAGTGTGAATATGGTTAGGGAGGAGTTGACTCAAGTGGAGCTTTGGCACAAAAGATTGGGCCATCCTAATCTTCAATCAATGGAATCCATGGCATCAAAGGAGCTAGCTCTCGGCCTACCAAAAGCTTTCAAGAAGTGTGGTAAAGTGTGTGAGGCATGTGGCCTTGCAAAGTCACACAAGACTTCCTACAAGAGATCTTTATCAAGATCTACCTCACCTTTAGATCTTATCCATTTGGATGTACATACTTTTTCTCATGGAAGTAATGGAGGTGCTTTAATGTATGTGACTTTTATAGATGATTATACTAGATACACTTGGATTGAATTATTGCCTAAGAAAAGCCTTGTATATGAAGCTTTTGTAAAGTTTAAGTCTCTAGTGGAAAAGCAACTTAGTTCTTGCATTAAAGTTCTAAGATGTGATAATGGAGGGGAATATATCTACAACAAGATAAGAGACTTTTGTGAGATCAATGGCATTAAGAGAGAACTCACTTGTCCTTACACCCCTTAACAAAATGGGGTGGTGGAGAGGAAAAATAGGAGTCTTTGTGAATGTGCAAAGTCTTTAAGACTTGATGCATTTCTACCCATCACTTTCAGGGGGGTGTGCTATTTTTTTATGTAATAGGCTTCCTAGTAGTGCTATTGGTGGGATCTCACCATTTCAAGCTTTGTTTGGCAATAAGCCCAATGTAAAAGATTTTAGAATGTTTGGATGTATATGTTATGTCCACATTCCTTTGGAAACAAGAAGGAAAGAAGATGCAACTTCCTTCAAAGGAATATTTGTAGGCTATAGTGAAAATAGCAAAGGATATAGAATATTTGACCCTATTTCAAAGAAAGTAAAAGCTAGCAGGGATGTCTTGTTTGATGAATCTCAAAGTTACAAGTTGTCTCCAAATGCATCTAATCTGTTAGATGATGAAGATCTTGCAACGCCCGAGGAGAAGCCTCTTGAAAATAATCTTTTGGAAGATCAAAATCAAGTGCCAAAGGAGCCGAGAAGATCCACAAGGAGCAAGGCCGAGCCTTCAAGGCTCACATACTTTGAGAAAGGGAGCAAAAGGGAAGACACATCTCCTTCTACCTCTTACTCTTTTCTAACACAATGCTTGAAGAGCCATCATGTTATGAAGATGCAAATAGATCACAAGTTTGGAGAGATGCAATGTAATTAGAGTTTGATGCTTTGATAGATAATCAAACTTGGAATCTTGTACACCTTCCATATGGGAAGAAGCCACTTGCATGTAAGTGGATCTATAGATTAAAGTACAATCAAAATGGATCTATTAGTAAGTAAGCTAGATTGGTTGCTAAGGGGTTTCTTCAAACTAAATGCATAGATTATGAAGAAACATTTGCTCCTGTAGCAAAACTTGTAACCGTTAGACTGATCATTTGTATTGCTACTTTATTCAAGTGGAATCTCTATCAAATGGATGCGACAAATGTTTTCTTGAATGGCTACTCGGAGGAAGAAATATACATGTTGCAACCCGAGGGCTTCATCAAGGATGGTGAGGAGGACAAGGTTTGCCACTTAAATAAGAGCCTATATGGCTTGAAGCAAGCACCTAGAGCTTGGTACTCTAGGTTGCATGATTTTTTCTACTCTCTTGGCTTTGTGATTAGCTCTTATGAGCCTTATTTGTACATCAAATGTAATTATGGAAAGATCATCATTTTAGTACTTTATGTTAATGATATCATGTTGATAGGAAATGATGGTGAAGGCATAAGAAATGTTAAAGTTTCCTTTTCTAGTGAATTCAAGATAGTAGATCTAGGACTTTTTAAGTTCATACTTGGAATAGAAGTTACTAGAGATAGTGATTTTACTTTTATAAGTCAATCAAGGTATGCTACTTCCATTCTTGAAAGTTTGGCATGAAAGATTGTATAAGGATGGACACCCCTATGGAGCAAGCTTGTAAAGTTACTAATGATTTCGATGAACCATCCTTTGAGGACATCACACTCCTTAGGAAGCTAATAGGCTCCTTAATCTATTTGACAATCACTAGACTAGATTTGAGCTATAGTGTAAGCGAGTTAAGTCAATATATGCAAGGTCCTTTGATGCATCATTGGAAAAGTGCTAAGAGAGTTCCGATTTTGTAGGAGACAAGATGGATAGAAGATCCATAAGTGCATTTGTCACTTTTCTTTGTGGAGGAGTGATATCTTGGCTTCAAGAAAGCAAGATACAATTTCTAATTTTGGCTCAAAAAAAGTGTCAACAAGCTCTCCAGTGAGTAATATGTGACATGGTGAGTAATGTCTTTGATGGCGAGTCATAATTTATAACTTGCTGGGCTCACAGAACAGTATCTGGAGCCTGCCTAGCTCTCTAGAGAAGTGGAGAGCAAAAATAGTAAAGAAAAAAACAAAGAAAAGTCTGTCGACGAGTAATAAACTTGTGAAAATGCAAGAAAAATTCAAGCAAAAGACAAATAAAAACCCATCTAACAGTAGCTTAGCACCGTCTCCCTGGCAACGGTGCCAAAAAAATGTTGGACCCTTTCCGTGCCTCCTTAATTGTCGTAAGCCGAGTACAAGGCATTGACTTCAACAACCAAAGAACTCCTATGGCTAAGAAGACTTTAGGTGGAGCTTCAAGTGCTAAAGGCCGAGGAGATCCCTTGCATCTATTGCGACAATCAAGCTTCTCAACAAATTGCTACCAATTCGATCTTCCATGCTAGAACAAAGATACCTGGAAAACGTTCGTTGGATAGGTTCAGAGCTCCAGAAACCTTTGTTGAGATTTTTATAGCCCATTTTCACAATACTGAACAAGCCAGCAAATTTTGGTTCAGATTTGAATAGCCAAACTAGTACATTGTCTAATGGACCCTCCAAATTAGCCTATAAAAGGGCAGAATTCGACTTCATTTCTCACTTGTGCTAGCAAAGCTCTTGCCAATTTTTCCAGCGACCAAAGCCTTCAAAACTTTCCATACAATTTTTTGATATACACTCGCGTTTATTACTCTCAGTTTTTGCTCTTTTCCATCATGTCTTCCATAGATACGTCTCAGTCGCCTCGTTACACTATCCATCGTGATGCCCCATCTGCACCAGATTTCATCCTTCCTAGCACAAGCATGGTCACTTAGTGGATGACCCTTGCGGAGCCTCTGCTTACTAGAATGGGTATTTTGCCAATTTTTCCAGCGACCAAAGCCTTCAAAACTTTCCATACAATTTTTTGATATACACTCGCGTTCATTACTCTCAGTTTCTACTCTTTTCCAACATGTCTTCCATAGATACGTCTTAGTCGCCTCGTTACACTATCCATCGTGATGTCCCATCTGCAACAGATATCATCCTTCCTAGCACAAGCATGGTCACTCAGTGGATGACCCTTGCGGAGCCTCTGCTTACTGCAATGGGTATTCATGAGAGAACCTTCTCGAGAGAATCAACATGGATTTTATCACTCTTGCCTTCAGTACTTGGAGGGAGGGAAATCCATATTTTAAATTATCTTCCAGGGAGCCACACACAAGGTGCGTGTGACTGAGGCCGCCCTTGATGCCATAGGGATAGCGTCTGGTACCCAAGCCTCACCAAACCATAAGCAAGCCAAACATGCTATTAAGCCTTATATTGACACTACCAATGACCTGCACTGGACTAATGACGACTATCTTCTAGAGGCCATTACTGGACTAATGATGGCTATCTTCTAGAGGCCATTACTGATCGTGCCATTCAGGTTGCTGCTCACTTCCTCAACATTTTCCTGATGGTTGGCAACCTCAGAAAAGACCGTAGTAGTCTCCAAATTTTGCATAGGATAATTGAGTCCCATGCCAAGGCTCCTCTAGAACCATATAAGGCTGCACCACATAGAGTGATATGCAAACAAAAAGTGTAATGGCTTCTGGCCAGCTTGCCAACATATATGAGCAGCAACGGACAACGATCAATTGCTAGTGCTTTATGTATGCAAACAACCATATATAGTGCTAGAATCACGATGCAGTAGGCCTTGCTACAGCGCCTACCAGATGTGTGTATTATGCACTAGCATGTATTACCTTACAGCAATCCCAAAAGCAAGAATACATAGGCAAAGAAAGCACTTACCGTTGATAGTGTGGATCACTCTCCGATTGTAGGAGGATGGGTGCTGCAAATTCAGAGCTCTATTGCCGTGAGGAGAAAGAGAAAAGAGAGAGAGTGTGGGAAGGGAAGAGGAGATGTGCCACGTTCCTTATAGGTGATATCATTTGTAGAATAAGCCTTCAATAGTAGTCGTAGGATGAAGCAAAGTCGATCTTGACCGTTGAAGTAGCAATACCCGAGTACCATTCATGAGAGAGAGAGAGAGAGAGAGAGAGAGAGAGAGAGAGAGAGAGAGAGAGAGAGAGAGAGAGAGAGAGAGAGAGAGAGAGAGAGAGAGAGAGAGAGAGAGAGAGAGAGAGAGAGAGAGAGAGAGAGAGAGAGAGAGAACCCACAACTAGTGACTCTCTCAGGGGGCAACTAGCTTCTCCCTAAGGGAAAGGTAACTGCCCACCTAAATCGTGTCAATATTTTTAGGCAAATCAAACAGTAGTCCAAGAAAAATTTCACGATATAACAGGTTGTTTATGATAAGACACAATTTATCTCGTGAGAACCCATTACTCTGAAAGGTATCAACAAGTGTTCGTATCTCTTTAGAAAAAGTTTCTTGTTTATTGCAGCAATACATGGCTGCTATCGTTTGCAAAATAATGACCTTGTATGAATTAAACACAGGTCTATTTGAGGCCAGGTGTATGATTTTAAAAAAGCGAAAGGGAATTTCTCTTCTTTTATCATATTTGAACAAGTGTTTGTAACATTTGCTCCTGTAGCAAAACTTGTAACCATTAGATTGATCATTTGTATTGCTACTTTATTCAAGTGGAATCTCTATCAAATGGATGTGACAAATGCTTTCTTGAATGGCTACTTGGAGGAGGAAATATACATGTTGCAACCTGAGGGCTTCATCAAGGATGGTGAGGAGGACAAGGTTTGCCACTTAAGGAAGAGCCTATATGGCTTGAAGCAAGCACCTAGAGCTTGGTACTCTCTCTTGCCTTTGTGATTAGCTCTTATGGGCCTTCTTTGTACATCAAATGTAATGATGGAAAGATCATCATTTTAGTACTTTGTGTTGATGATATCATGTTGACAGGAAATGATGGTGAAGGCATAAGAAATGTTAAAGTTTCCTTTTCAACGGATATCATCCTTCCTAGCACAAGCATGGTCCCTCAGTGGATGACCCTTGCGGAGCCTCTGCTTACTGCAATGGGTATTCATGAGAGAGCCTTCTTGGGAGAATCAACATGGATTTTATCACTCTTGCCTTCAGTACTTGGAAGGAGGAGAAATCCAAATTTTACATTATCTTCCAGGGAGCCACACACAAGGTGTGTGTGGCTGAGGCCGCCCTTGCTACGATAGGGATAGCGTCTGGTACCCAAGCCTCACCGAACCATAAGCAAGCCAAACATGCTATTAAGCCTTATATTGACACTACCAATGACCTGCAGTAGACTAATGACGACTATCTTCTAGAGGCCATTATTGGACTAATGACGGCTATCTTCTAGAGGCCATTACTGATCCTGCCATTCAGGTTGCTGCTCACCTCCTCAACATTTTCCTGATGGTTGGCAAACTCAGAAAAGACCGTAGTACTTTCCAAATTTTGCATAGGATAGTTGAGTCCCAGGCCACGATAGCCAAGGCTCCTCTAGAACCATATAAGGCCGCACTACATAGAGTGGTATGCAAACAAAAAGTGTAATGGCTTCTGGCCAGCTTGCCAACATATATGAGCAGCAATGGACAACGATCAATTGCTAGTGCTTTATGTATGCAAACAACCATATATAGTGCTAGAATCGTGATGCAGTAGGCCTTGCTATAGCGCCTACCAGATGTGTGTATTATGCACTATCATGTATTACCTTAAAGCAATCCCAAAGCAAGAATACATAGGCAAAGAATGCACTTACCGTTATAGCGCCTACCAGATGTGTGTATTATGCACTATCATGTATTACCTTAAAGCAATCCCAAAGCAAGAATACATTGGCAAAGAATGCACTTACCGTTGATAGTGTGGATCACTCTCCGATTGTAGGAGGATGGGCGCTGCAAATTCAGAGCTCTATGGCCATGAGGAGAAAGAGAAAAGAGAGAGAACGTGGGAAGGAAAGAGGAGATGTGCCACCTTCCTTATAGGTGATATCATTTGTAGAATAAGCCTTCAATAGTAGTCGTAGGATGAAGCAAAGTCGATCTTGACCGTTGAAGTAGCAATACCCGAGTACCATTTATGAGAGAGAGAGAGAGAGAGAGAGAGAGAGAGAGAGAGAGAGAGAGAGAGAGAGAGAGAGAGAGAGAGAGAGAGAGAGAGAGAGAGAGAGAGAGAGAGAGAGAGAGAGAGAGAGAGAGAGAGAGAACCCACAACTAGTGACTCCCTCAGGGGGCAGCTAGCTCCTCCCTAAGGGAAAGGTAACTGCCCACCTAAATAGTGTCAATATTTTTAGGCAAATCAAATAGTAGTCCAAGAAAAATTTCACGATATAACAGTTTGTTTATGATAAGACACAATTTATCTCGTGAGAAGACATTACTCTGAAAGGTATCAACAAGTGTTCGTATCTCTTTAAGAGAAGTTTCTTGTTTATTGCAGCAATACATGGCTGTTGTCGTTTGCAAAATAATGACCTTGTATGAATTAAACACAGGTCTATTTGAGGCCAGGTGTATGTATTGCAAAAAGCGAAAGGGAATTTTTCTTCTTTTATCATATTTGAACAAGTGTATGTGCCCAATAATTGGGTCAAAAGAAATTGTGATATTCAAAATAGTTCACTGAATTACTTGTGGTCTCGTTTCCATCTATCTCAAGGTATTCCAAGGAATAGATCCAGTAAGGATTGTTGGGTGTTCTTGGTTGAGTTTTGTCTAGGAAACGTCCAATAGTATGATTATTGATAAAGCATATGTTGTTGATGTATCTGAACGAGTACTTGAAGTTGTTCATAGATTTGATTTGCCCTAATCTTGCCAATCTCTTAATAAACTGCATTTCAAAGAAAGAAAGGTACCAGTTACACCACATTGGTGAACACAAGAAATCCATAGGTATTCCTCGGACCTGTCGCTAGGTATGATTTCCAAGTCTGACAATGCAATTATCTATGAGGTAGGAATTCCATTTGCGTAACGTATCCTTGTCAATAGTATTCCATTCATCCGACATTGCTCTTTTTGAAGCCCATTTGAAATCATTTGTCCCAAATATATGTCTATATTTAAGTATCTTGGTTTTGGCAATCTTAAATGCCGAACCAATCAATTTTTCCATAATAGTTTTCAGATCGTCGATCCCGTCCAAAGGAATATTTTCGTAACATTTGGAGATATCAGTCGCTCTCATGGTGTATATGAATTCGGGTAACTTTAGATAGAAGTTGATGGATGAATCACATTGCCATAGTAATGATGTATCCCCATTTAAGACGCTCTTGTATGTATTTGCCTTAAGGTCTGCACCTCTCATAATGAAAGGATACAACATACCAAGAGCACCTTTCAGAAATTTAGCAAGTCCAGAAAAGCAACAATTGTGTGCATTCGAGATCCGTCTGAACGTATCTTTATGCACTTTATAAGTGCATAGTAAGTAAGGTAATTCCCTTGAATAGATGAAGTCATGAGGTAGTAATTCACTCATAGAGTTGTTTACGTATTCCAGAGAACTTGCGACGAGATTATTTACAAGATCAGGAAAAGGTGTAAAATCTGGGCTATCAAGTCTTTCTAAAGCAAGTTTTTGTACAAGATGTATGCATATGAAAACAAGGGTTATGTTGAGCCTTGTCAATTCCATTAATGTATAAATGCTTAGTGATCCATTTACGTTCATTGTTAGCATCTTCTTTTTAATGGAGTGGGGCAATGTTTCCTTGAATCCATTTTTTGTTTTTTAGGAGTTCGAGGGCGGTTTTTCTACAAAAATCAGCATGCTTATCATTGTCTACACTTGAATACGTAGGTAGAAGTATCATGAGTTTCAACCAACCATCATGTAATTCAGAGGCAATACTTTGGATTTTAGTATGTTGTAGAACAATATGATTAAATCCTTTCTCCAAGGAGCGTTTAAGGACCTTACTATTGATTATATTGCAATCTGTAGTCAGAATATGGCCAAACTTTTTTGATATAAAGCCTTTAAAATGTTTCAAAGTACTACATGAACCGTGCTTGAAGGTTTTCAATTTGAAAGTTACAAGAGACTTTATAAGGCAAATACCAATTCATTTTAACATTCGACAAAAAAAAATGGTGGTATGTAGACTGATTATTGTAGGGGGGGACTACCATATTGCCGTACGATTGAACTTGATCTTGGAGGATATGCTCAACTCTTACGACAACATGACTAGTTTTAGGCTGGAGGAAAGGCCGTAGGTAGGGAGCTTATCAATGTCCAACTTCTCCAACCCCCCAATCTAGATATTAACCGTTATATCTTCCACTTGGGTGTGAAATGTCCATTTTGAAGGCTCCTTCTCCAATCAACAATTTGGGGACTCTCTTCTTATTAGGGGCTCTTTCCATGTCCACCTCATGACATCACCCTTTCACCTAAGAGAACGGGAGACCCCTTCTCTCTAACTCCTCACTTTTGGAAAATTTCTCAATACATGTATCATCAGTTCTAGCTATTGAATTGGCTTACTGATGCTTTTCATGAAGTGGAAAGAACTCCATTTTTATTTTTACTGCATCGTTCTTCTATTTTTTTGAAAGGGTTTAGGATTTAGGATTTTGGGTTTATTTTTATACCCTTTTCAATGCGTATTAATGTTTTTGCATGTTTAACTGTCTATTTAGCTTCATTTCAAGGTTGATGGTCGGAAATGGTGTATATAGGGCGCCAAGGGATTGACGCTAGCATAGTGCAAAAGTTTGGCTATAAGGCAACTTCGATCTTCAGCTTGAAGCATCATGGTTTGCAACATGTTCATTCTGGATCTTCATCAGACTCTAGCGACTCTGAGGACGATTTTCATGGCAAAGGCTCAGGTGATACATCGGTTCAGCATCAAGGTCAACAAGTCCTTGCAGCGGACAACGATAATGGTGCAAAAGATAAGGGCAAGTGGACACAGCAATTGGCATGGCTGAGCAGTATACTGGAACCAGCATTGAGTCTGTACAAACGAGCTTTGCCTCCAGGCATGAAATCTTTCTTCAACTTTACTGCTGCTTACAGAAAGTGAACCTAGGATAGATGAATATATGAATAGCTGACACTTCACTTGTCCTTACTCAATTCCAGAAGTCAAGGTTTAGCCCAATTAGTGCTATTGCATTGCAAATAATGAGTTTAATTTTTAGGGATTGCAAAGAAGCTTCTAGATCTTAGTCGGCCATTGAAGTATTATTCAATCAAGGAACCCTTGGTGTGACTAGAAATTTGTTTTGCTGAGTAGGGTATCCAGATAAGGGAGTAGGAACAGCGAGCACTAGGTCTCTTGTGGATATTGCTACAAGCTTGCACAGAAGTAACTATGGTATGCAGCATTGGAGCTTGGGTGACGTGACAATTGGTTTATACTTGCTCTCTCTTCGGCATGCATCTGAAATGGCTGTTGATGCTATTGATGGGGAGAAGATCTCATCAGCTGAGATGGTAATTGCTGTTCTGGATACTATTTATATACTTGCTGTGTTTTACAGAGATCTTTTTCTCATCTTCATGTTGCTATTTAACGCAGCTACCTGGTGTTGTGTGAAGATGCTAAATGTTTTTTTGCATATTGTGTGAAGACTTAGATATATACTTGCAGTTTATAGATTTTGAAGTCCAACAATGGCAGCTTTTCAACAGTGCAACTTTCCAATGGCATCAAAATAGATCTCTTAAACAGTTCTAAATCCAAGTTCTACACAAATTTCTGAAGTTTGAGCCATATGTCGAGTATCGATTTGTGAAGTCAAGTGAGTCAGCAGGAGAAGTTGTGCATTACATTTTGAAAAATTGATAAAAGAAATTTGAGCAAAGGTGTTACTGTTTAGAAGAACTTCAATTGCTAATGCGATCTCTGGCAGATGTAATGCCGCTCGCAGTTTTCTTTTAAGAATTTTCAAGCATAGTGCTCCTCAGTGAAACTTGGCAAGTATTTGAAAATATGAGAGCCACTTGCCTACCACTTGTTCAACTAATATGCTATTTACTTGACACTTGGGACCATTGGGTGTCACCTGTGGGCCACTTGGCTGTACTTTGCCACAAGGGCGTAAAGACCCTATGAAGTCTTGTAATCATTCTATGACAAGGCCAATATTGGCTAAGAATAAGGGAAAGCTTCTCCCATCTTCTACGGCCCACCACTTTTATGAAGTCTAAAGGAGGAGTCGGGGCCTTGAGAAAGAGAGCTTTGGGGTGAAAAACATAGTGCGTGCATTCTAGTAAGTTCTTTGCTTTGAAAACTATCATGTCCAAAAGAGTATCGATCTCAATCTCTTGCAGTCGAAAAAGGTTAACTCCTGTAGGTTGATAAGTGGGGAGAAACTTTAAGATGTAGCTTTATGCCGAAGGTTGGTTTTTAAGATAAGCAATCCCACTTTCAAGAGAAGAAGTGAAAACCATGCAAATATGAGGATACAGAAAAATTAATGTGCAAGACAAATTGAGAGACCAAGATTGATCCCCCCACACCAAAAGTGGTTGAAGGGAATCAACATAGATACAATGGAGCACAAAGTTTGTCAAACTTATAATCCTTACAATCTTTGATAGGAGATTAAATGTTCTATTAGAATGTATTGTACCTTAGATATCCACTAATGAGAGTGGAAATTACTGCTCGTAAACATCTAATTTAGATGAAAACATTTTAGAGATTTTCAGGGATCCTCTAGACAGAATATGAATCTCCAATTAAGATAACATATTATCAACAATAGATTGGTTTTCAGGTTTTCCTACAAAGGAACACTGGAACAAAGTGCTTTCTCAAAGCAGCTCTTAATGCCTGTAATCATCAACTACCAAAATGATTAGACTATATTGACGCATTTTAATTGGAGGCTAATTAGGGTTGTGGGCACCCTACCAGAAGGTCAAGCCCTTTGCTAAGCAACTTTACTGTTGATAAAGTGTCTTAAAGTAGAATCAAGATCAAATGAGTTAAAAATCACCTCAAGAAATCTCATGAGTTATTTTGGGTGATCAAAGGAACTAATGATGCCCCAAGTAAAGTAGCAGGTGCAAAATGAAGGCCCTAACTACATGTTTGTAACTGATTAGCAGGTACAAAATTTGTTGTACCATGTGGAGGTAGCTAAAGGTGCTTATTCAAAAAGTGCAGCAGCTGTAGCAAGGGTGAGCTTGCTTCGTGAAAGCAATATTCTGAAATTTATTGACAAAGCAAGTGTGATGCAACCGGCGTATTACATCGCCGTAGATCATAGGCAAAAGCTTGTTGTCTTGTGCATTCGTGGGACGCAATCTGTACATGATCTTATTACTGATCTTGCTTCTCATGGTCAAGAAGAAACGTTTGGCAAGGGAAATGTGCATTATGGAACTGCTGAGGCTGCTCGCTGGTTTTTGTACAATGAAGTGGAGACACTTAAGAGATGTTTGGCACAGCATGTGGTATTCTTTTAAAAAAATCAACTGACATTGTGTTGTATGTGTACAGTTTCATTCATTACAAGGTTTTAAGCTAGTGGCAAGTTTGACCTAGTTTTCTTTGTATGAGTATGTTGCTTTCTTTCTGTTATGTATCTTAAAGATAGTGCACTCAGTTCCAGGTATATGGGAAGTGCTCTTCTCAAAAGAGTTAGGCATCTGGTTTTGCAGCAAGTCCCCTCCTTGCTTGGATGCAGGGTTATAGCCTTCGACTGGTTGGTCATTCGCTTGGGGGAGCTACAGCTTCTCTGCTGGCAATGATGATGCGCAAGAATGCAAAAGAGCTTCTTGGAATCTCTCGAGACAGAATATCAGCTGTGGGAGTTGCCACACCACCATGTGTCTCAGAGAATCTTGCCGTTGACAGTTCGGATTTCATCACAACCTTAGTATTGCAGGTTGAGAGATGCTAAATTCTGAGCGATTGTTATATAGCAACTTTGCAAAGTCGCCATGCTTTTATTGACTTTGTGAAGTTCTTTTTAAAGTATTGTTTTCTATCTTTTATCTCATATTGTATCCAGATTGCCTGTTTATTTGATAGACAGTTGATAAACAGATTCAAGAACTATTTGTTGAGCAGTTTAAGATCTGTATGATTTCCAGGATGATGTTATGCCACGAATGAGCGCTGCTGCTTTGGTACATCTGCGGGATGAAATTCTTCTTATTGATTGGTAAGTACTGAACCACTTGAGTCTCTTACACATTTCTGGAAAAATTAATTTTATGCTGGAGTTACTGGCAGTACATCAACTAGTCTTAACTGTGGCATCTTAGTTCAGTCAGTTCTTCATTGCAGTCTGAATTGTAGCGTTCTTTTTGGGTTCTAGAATCGGTTAATTGGATTTTGCATCCATAGCTCAGTAGGTGATGTAAATAAGATTATGGATGCTATTTCCTTATCTAAATAAATTAAACAGTAAATTTTCTCACTTGTTCTCTCCTAAAAATTATCTTGGCTTTTGCCTCATTTTCATTCAATCACAAACTCAACTGAGGAATTCGTTTGGCTTATTTTTTTCAGTTTGTTTTGGAAATTTCAGATCTCGTTGACTGTGTTATTAGAATTCAGAAGTTGATCATTTTTAAGAGACCAAGGAATGTTAGTGATTTTCTGTTACACTGAAGTCTTAACCTGCCTGTGTGCAAGATTTAGCCAGTCAATGCTAGAGACTTTACATGGACTTCTCATGAGAACTTTTCCTGCAAATTTGCACACTGTGCTTCAGGACTAGCATATTGAAAGGAGAAGATAGAAAAGGCCTCTTGGATTTGGTTGCTAGCACTTTGCAAGCTCTTTCATCTGTACAGGATGTTGCTCGAAGATATGCAACTTATGCCAGGATAAGTAATGCCTCTGATCATTTAAGTATGTTGTGTATATCATTGCATGCTGAAAGATTGTATGAACATGATGTTGACTACTGTTCCAAGAGATCCTAGCCTAGAAATACATCAAGTATGTTTCCCACCTGTGAGAGCAAATTGGCAATCGCACTTGCTTGGTGCTAGTATAATTGCTTCTTTGTGACAAAAAAGTACGAACTGCAGGAAGGGAATAATTAAGCCTTTAGGCTCCTCTTCCTTTTCCAGCTCTTGAATCATTTTGACTTTTGTGCAGGCAATTCTAAGGAGAAAGAATCAGCTTGTGCAGATGCATCAGATAAAGGTTTAAGTGCTCAAAGTTTACCCAAAAAGCAGGCTGTAAATCCAACCGAAAAGCTGGAGCAGCTTTTTTGTCCAGGCTTGCTTTTCCATGTGACTGGGCGACCATGTCCTAGGTTATTCGATAATGGGATCACAGAAACACGAGAAGGCTGTGTTTTAGTGAAAGGGCATCCAGGTACAAGGTTTGGCAGAATTATTTTGTCAGGAACAATGTTTTCTGATCACAAATGTGACAGCTATTATTACAGCTTACGAGATGTGCTTAAAGGCTTATGAGTTGAAGTGGGGCAGTACAGTTTTTAGTTCAAGGCCTGAAGTATCTATTCTCAAAGGACTAAGTTGATAACCTGAAATCATCAGGTTCAAGCTTCAGACAGCAGTTGCAAAGAAACAAGAAACCCCATCAAGTTGCCTAGGATGTATTTGCAGTCCTGGTCAGAGCCAAACAAATATGTTCTTTGCAAGATTCTTCTTCACATGTACAAATCTAGTATGTAGGGCCTCTCACAAAAGTCAATTTTTAGTCATATCATTCTAATTTTAGTGAGCTTACACTATTTTGATACTAATTTCTGATTAAGTGTATGATTTGGTCATTTGTTCCAATAGAAGTACAGGGCCAGAATACTTGCTGTGCTTCTTGGTAGTTCTTCCAGTATGCTTATTATCCTCTTCTTGAAAGTAGGAGCTACATGCGAAGTATCCGTTTGCATTTATGTCAATGGTAGTGTAGAAACTAGTCAAGCATTTTGTAGTTAGATGTTATGTTATACCAACTAACCAACCATTAGGATCATAGTTGCATGGCAATTCAGCATGCAGGTGGAATGTAAACTCCAAATTTCAAAATAACTCTGGAAATATCCACCAGTCTGTTCTAAAACATTGTTTGGAATATCTTTTCCCAAAGATTTGCTTTGTGGGGGTTGAAAATGGGGGGGGGGCCGAGGATTAAAATCCATTCAAAATTATGTCTGTGAGAAAACTTTAGGCCTTGGGGACTTAAGTTGGACTTTGTAGCAAGGTTGTATTGAAAGACAAGATTGCATTTATGGTAGAAACGTTTGTTGATATACATGAAACTTCAACGATCTACTTGTTAGTGGAAGTGAAGCAGGGGAACTGTGGCACACTATCATGGCAGCACTTGTAAATACCACTTTGACATAGATTGTAAATATGTTAAGTTCAAGCAACAATAGAAAAATTAACTGGGTTTAAAAGGAGCTAATCTCGTGAACTTTACATATCAGAATAAAGCTTAGGGCTGGCTAATTCACCTACTCACCTATAGAGTATAAAGAGTTCCACAAATAGGACTACTGACTGAAAAAAAAGGGGTGTATGTGCTTTTGGGAATGGACAAAGTGAAGAAATTGAGCGAGAAAATTATCACAATATTTGTGTTACAAAAGCCTTGTTGAGCTAGGCGAGTCACACATAGCACTGTGGTAGTTGCAATATGAAGTCAAATAAACATGGCAAATTCTAATCTCGACACCATTGTTTTGCGAACATTTATTTGTCTCTTGACAACAATGTTATGATGAAAGTGGGATGACCATGCATTGTGTTCTCCCCATGCCTCTTTCATGACAACTTGCAGATTGACTGTTGACCCCTCCTTTACTATGTTGCCCTTGTTATGATGATGTTGTCATTACCTCAACACTTAGGCCCATAAGGTCAGCTATGCACAAACTTCTAGGTTTGCCCCTATGTTTGCATATAGATGTGGTAGGCTCTCCTTGTGCCTTTGCCACCATGTCCAGCTCCTTATCTACCTCCTTTGCAACATCATAATTCATTGTCTTTTATTGTGCCTCCCCTTCCTTCTCAATTGTTGCAACCTTCTTATCCCTCACTATGGTCCATGTTTCCTCATCTCCTCACATGCTACTTGAATATCAAACATTGAGAATATTTTCTCATTGATATGAGTGGCAATCATGGTAGTTGTTGTAGGGAAGAAGTTTTCAATCATCAACAATTGTCTGTATTAGTTGTCGTCCCAATGCTTGAGGTCGGTGATGCAAAAGATCAATCACTCATTCTTTCTCATGAATAATTGTTACGCCTTTTTGTGTGAATAAGAAGCCATGTGCTCTAATTATGCTCACAAGTTAAGTCAAGCAATCCCCCACTAAAATGTGAGTGGAGCTGGTGGCCAATTGGACTAACCTTTCCAGTGATACCCAACTGGGGAACTAGTTTTCCCCAACACTTTCTCCTTGAACATTTATTTTGAGAGAGTTCCTAGCATGTGCCCGAGATCTAGCCTCTCCCACTCCATCTCTCTCATTAGAGGCCCATGCATAAATATACTCAACCCAACCACAATGTAGCTCTCAATCATATGTGTGTGCATTGCTTGATAAAGGATGGAGGTTGGCAAGAATGTGAATTGGCATGTGAGAAAATTACTTGTATATATAGAATTTAAAAAAAGAGCACATTGTCATTGTGGGAGATAACATCGTTGCATATATCCCAGCCCCCCCTTTCCAAACAGCTAGGATGGATACCAGTGTCAATTGCTGTAGAAGAGACCCATGCAGTTACTAAATTGGTCTCTTTGCATGATGTGCTCTCATTTAAAAAAAAGAGGAATTAATTTATTTGAGGAAGGATGATTTATCGTATATTTTTCATATCTACAAACAAAGTAGGCTTTACAGCCTCGAGTCCATAGACTAGTTGAAATGGGGTATGGCCAGTGGCAAGCTTATAGGTTGTTCGAAACGCCCATAAAGCTGCTTGGAGTTTATGTTCCCAATCGGACCTACTGGCTTCCATGGTCTTTGTGATAATATTGCACAAAATCTTGTTGGAAGATTCGGCCTGTCCATTTACATCGGGGATAATAAGGCGTACTCTTGCGATGAACCACAAGGAATTCAACTAGGAGTACTCGTACTGTTTCATTCAGGAAGTGAGTTCCGCGATCACTCACAAGTTCTAAAGGGCATCCAAAGCGAATGATGATGTTCAAATAGAGAAACTTAGTTGTGTTGGCTGCATTGGCTACTCTAACGGCTTTCGCTTTTATCCACTTCATAAAAAAATATGTTGCCACTATAATATATCGGGCTTGACTTCCTCTAGCGGCTGGGTGGATGGGACCAACATAATCTATGCCCAATTTTCTGAAAGGATTTTCTGCTATGATAGGCTTTAAAGGCATAAACCCAGATGTTCTCGGTTTTGTGGCTCTTTGGCAAACATCACAGTGTTTCACAAAGATTGCCACATCACGGTGTAGGGTAGGCCACCAAAATCCTTCTTGGAGGACCTTTCGAGTAGTAGTGTCAGCTGCCAAGTGACCACCACCAATTCCTTCATAAGTTGTACTAATAATAGGTTTTATTTCATGGTCCAGTAGGCATCTTTGAAGGATATGGTCTATTCCCATTCGATAAAGTTGTCCAGCTATTAAGCTATACGGGGCAGCTTTTATTACCAACTTTCATTGATCTACAGAAGGTAGTGAAGGATCAGGTCGTCCCCTCACAAGATACTCAACTATATCGGCAGCCCATTCTAGAACTACATCAGCATAAAAAATATGAGCATCCGGGAGTTCATCATCAACTCCCACTTCTTCTCGACGTGTCGTCAATCTAGAAAGGTGGTCAGCCAAATAATGTTGTTTTTCGGTCCTAACCACAATCCGAAATTCAAACTCTTGAAGCTGTAAAATCCATCGTGTAATACGGCCCGTCGTACAAGGTCGATTTACCAGATATAACAATGGTTGATGGTCAACATAAAAGGAGAAAGGGTTGGCCAAAAGGTAGTGTCAAAATTTCTTAATGCTAAAAATCATGGCAAGGGCCTCCCGTTCGGTGGTAGTGTAGTTAACTTCGGCTTCAATGAGCTGACGGCTCGCGAAGTGGATGGGGAAATCTTTCTTTTTCTCACCTGGCTGGGTCAACACAATCCCTATTTCATACTTAGATGCATCCGTGTGCACGTGAAATTCGATGCTCCAATTTGGAGACCATAGGATTGGGGCGGTGACCAAGGCTTGCTTAATCTTCTCGAAGGCGTCTAGGGCTTCCTGTGTCCACTTAGGTTCAACAGTGAGGCGGTAGAGTGGCAAGGCCAATAATGCAAATAGTTATATAAAACATCTATAATAATTGGCATGGCCCATAAAGGTATAGACATCACGCACTGTTTTGGGTAGGGTCATCTCAATTATTACTTTGATCTTATCTGTGTATTGCGATATGATATGTCCTAGCACGATGCCATGGGTTTCCCATATTTGGCATTTGGTTGGATTAAGGGAAATGCCATATCTTCGACATTGTTGCAGAACTCGTTCTAGATGATTTAAGTGATACCTACGGGTTGAATGTACACACAAATCATCAAGGGATACTTTTAAGAATTTCTGAAGAAACTCCTTGAAGGCATGTTGCATAACCCTCTAGAAGGTGCTTGGTGCATTACACAACCCAAATGGCATTACGCGAAAAGCATAAGTCCTCCATGCAGTTGCAAAGGCAGTTTTATGCTGGTCTTCAGGTGCTATTTGCACTTGGTTATACCCACTGAATTCGTCGAGGAAACTATAGGCCTCTTCTCCTGCTATTCGTTCGAGCACTCCTTCGGTAAAAGGCAGGGGAAAGTGGTCCTTCTTTGTGACTGCGTTAAGTTTCTTGAGGTCTACACAAATGCATAGTTTCCCGTTCTTTGTAGGCACAATCACAACTGGGTATACTCAGTCAGTATGCTCAATCTCATATATGAATCCAACTTCTAGTAACTTTTCCAGCTCTTGTTGAATCAGTTCGGAGTAATGGGAGTTACAACGATAAAATCGACTCACTTTCGGTTCGACACCATCGACTAACGGTATGGTGTGCTGCAATACTTCAGGTGGTATTCCCTTCAGATCCTTGTAGGACCATGCAAAACAATCACGGTATTCTCGTAGGAGGTTTCTTAGATCGGATAGTTCTTCAGTAGTAAGTTGTTCACCTACATAGACTATCTTCTCACCTTCTCCAGGATTGGCTAGATCTAGAGGTTGGACTTTCAAAGGACCCTCATATGAACAAGAATTTTCAGGTGCGTCATTCGAGACGGGTTCCCGCTGGGCTTGGGGCATAGCAATGATCACATCATCTAAGGTATAGTCTCGGAAGTATGCTGGTACATCGTGCAAAGGCTCAGTCATCAATTCTGAATCATGTCTTAGTTTATGATTTTGGGATGGAGAAGTGGATGTTGTCGAGACTCTTGAGATCTTAGATGCAGCATCTATCAGTTGAATTTTGGTATTCATGAGTTGTGGACGATCACAACCCATCTTAGCTTTTTCCTTCAGATTAGCAGGTATTTTGGAAGTTGGTTTCTTCACTGCCACCATATTGACAGAGCATGAGCAGATAGGAGGGTTTGAGGGAGAAATTGCCTTCTCAAGGGGGTCCCACAACGTGGTGTCCACACTGGTTATGGCCTCATCTACCAGATTGTCCCATTGGCTTATCTTGACCTGCCTGGTATTGATACACACTTGTGGGACGAGGCTCTTTAGAGACCTTAGCCAGGGATGGGATTCTAGGGACATCTTCTGGTTCTTTCTCCATAATGTTGGGGATCGAAGTAAGATAACGCTTGTTTGTCAAAATATCCCACATCATCTTCCAAGGTGATTATTGAGCACCAAGGAAGAAGTTCTTCTTCACAGAGTTCTGGGGGTGGTTCCAATGGAAGCCATGATAGTTCAATCATGTTCACCCCGACTTCGATCTCATCATCAAGAGTGACAGGCTTTGAGTTTGCAGATTTTGACTCTTCATTGGCTTCTCGGAGTAGGGAGATGGATCCTTTTATGGAGCTCATACAATCGACTATAGCTAGAGCATCAATCCAATTGATGATATCAGTATCAAAATCTTGATGGATTCCCAATGGCGTGTAGTGCTTTTACAAATTTCAATCGATCATGTGATCGGTAGTGGACGAAGTCGTTTCTTTTAACGGGCTCGTAGACTTAATGGTCCAGGTATTTGGATCGACTCTCACGGCTCGATCCCGATTCTCCAATGTGATACGATCTGTACCCCAGTCATGGCATACTTTGGCTAACTTTAGCCAAGGTCTTTCTAATAGAAGTCGGTAAGATAAAGTTGTTTTCGGAAGATCTAAGACTGTGAAGTTAATGACAAAGAGAAGATCAGCGACCTACAAAAGTACATTTTTTACAATTCCCATGGGTTTGACACAGCTCTGATCAGCAAGTTTTATAGAAAAACCTGCGGGCTTTAAGGCACTCAGCCCCCACTTTCGATATATGTGTGATGACATGATGTTTACACCTGAACCACCGTCAATAACAGTAGCTACTGAAGGGAGATTCTTGTGCTGAACAGGTAGGGTAACATTACTTTTTCCATTTTCCCAAGTAGCACCATAGACTTATGGAAGGTCATCAGACATCTTCCATAACTTATGACTCTTTGATTACTATTCTTGTGGAACTTGAAACTCAATGGACCCTTTAGGAGGGCGCCCTTCTACTAGGACCCATTGCCCAAGTTGTGCTTGTATACTTTGGTCCAAGACCAATAAAGTGATATGGTTCAAGGTTGAGGCCCAAGGTTTAGAAATATAGTCATCCAATGACTTTCTAAGACCTTTCTAGGTTCCATACCTCCATCCAAGGCATAGACACTTACCTGCCCTTAACCAAGGACACTAATACCTTTATCTAAGGCACCTACTCTTATTCCTAAGGGTACTATCATATCAGAAGACTGTACTTCACGATACCGTGTTTGATCTTCCTGGTTCCTTTGGAGCACAAAGGGTTTTGTGTCACGAAGAGTTTTATGTCGTTTCACGTCGTTTGACCTTCTCTTGTTGTTCGTGCTATTCGAAAACATTTCATTTTTGTGTCTTTTCGTCAGATTGGGAGTCGAGAGCTAGCAGATCTTTGGTAGCAGAAACATCTTGTTTCTTCAACTCTCTCTCAAAGCGTGATAGCTTGATGACTCCAAGGCTGCTCTATTTCTCGAACAAACCTTTGTCTAAGGCCTTTGTGAAGATGTCAGCAACTATCTTCTTCATTCCAATGAAAGTAGTCTATAGCTTCTTCTTTTCGATTAGATCTCTTATCAAGTGGTACTTGATTGCAATGTGTTTTGTCCTTGAGTGAAACATGGGATACTTTATCACGTGTATTGCAGATGTATTGTCCATCTGCAAAATCAGAGGTTCTTTTCTCATTTCACCTAGTTCATCAAGGAACTGTTTAAGCCAAGTGATTTAATTGGCCATCTTTGCTGCTACTATGTATTCTGCTTCATAGGATGACTGAACTACGATGGTCTGCTTTTTGCTTACCCAGAGAATTGTTGCCTTGTTGTGATGGTACATCCTCTTGAGACACTTTTGCAGTCGTCCTTGAGAGATGCCCAGCTAGCATCATTGTGGGAAAGTATCTAGAATCCTGCATCACAAGAATAACGCAATCCAAAATCCTTTGTCAATTGAAGGTATTGCAAGATTCGCTTCGCGATCTTCCAATGAGTCGGGCCTGGATTCGTACTGAATTGACTCATCCTGAACACGACATGAGCAATGTCAGGGCGTGCGTTATCTGTAAGATAGATTAGTGATCGGATTAGCTTCCTGTATGGTGTAATCTGCATCAATTCTCTTTCTTCTTCAATCTTCAAACAATCTTCATTCGTCAAGCTTGTTCTTGCAAACATTGGAGTATATGCTCCTTTGCAATTCATCACCTTGAAATTTTCTAGGTTTTTTTGGGTATATCTGGACTGATGAAGGTACAATTTTTCTTTGTCATAGTCTTTGTCAATCTGTAAGACAAGATAACATTTGGCTTTTTCTAGGTCTGTAATCTCGAAATGTTTCAAGATGTCGTACTTCACTTAAACAATAAGTTCTTCACTTTTGCAGAGTATCGGGGGTGCAAATAGTAGGCGTAGGGACAAATGTTTCACGACAGGAGAGAAGGTCTCAGCATAGTCAATACCATATTTATGAGAAAAACCTTCGCTACAAGTTTGGCTTTGTATTTAGAAATATTTTCATTCGGTCCATACTTCAGTTTGTATACTCATTTGCATTGTACAGTCTTTCGCTTATCTGGTAATGGTTGCAATGTCCATACCTCATTCTTCTTCATAGATTCCATCTCCTCATTCATGGCTTGGATCCATTTGTCTTTCTCTGGACATTTAATTGCTTCTTCGAATGTTTGTGGTTCTCTACTAAATCCACAAAACTCTTCAGATGTAGAAACTGAGCTACCTAACATGAATCTTGTTGGCGCTCTTCGCTCTCTTGTTGATCTTCTGGGAGATCCTTCTAGTATTGCAACGCTCTTGTCTTTATCTGTTCTGTGAGATCCGGAACCGTCTCGGTTTACAAGTGTTGTAGTAGTAAGTTGGCTTGCGAATCTTTCTTTGTCTAATTTATTGTTGAACTGAGGTGCAACTTGAACATCTTCGTCTGAGTGTTCGTTCTCTGCTCCCTCTATTGCGGTTGGTAGAACATAATAATGTCTTCCAAGAACTTCATAACTGACAAGATCATTGTTGGCCATTGTTCTGGTCTCATCGAACTTGACGTCTCTGACTGTCTTCACTATGTTTGTCTCTGGCATATAGATTCTATAGTATGAAAAATGATTGTCATATCCTAGAAGATATCCTTGTTCTGCTTTCTCATCGAGCTTCTTTCAAAGCTTGTCAGGAACATGTGCATATGCTGCACAACCAAAGATTTAAACGTGAGTCAGATTGGGTTTTCTACCCCACTATAGTTCATGTGGTGTTGTATGAGAAACATCTGATTTTCTTATCTGTTCTGAATGTAGGTAGCTATAGCTTCTGCTTCAGCCCACAACACTCTTGGAGCCTTCGAATAGGCCATCATGCACCTAGTAGCTTCCATGAGAGTCTTGTTCTTTCTTTCTGCAACACCATTGTGCTGCGGTGTATAGGATGTTGTCCTTCTGTGAATGAATCCTCGATCATTGCAGAAATCAATGAATCGGTTTGAGATGTATTCTCCACCTCGATCTATTCTGATCTACTTCACCTTGTTTCCTATGCATCTTTCTGCCCAATTCACATATTCTGTGAACTTGTCAAATGCATCTGATTTATTGTGAATGAAGTAGACTCTGGCAAACTTACTGTAATCATCAATACAGGTGATATAGTACTTCGAACCTCCTACTGAGATCACGTTAAAAGATCCACAGATGTCTGAATGTATTAGCTTAGAATCTTTGTCGTTCTATAGGAGTCCTTGACAAAAAGAGTACATGACATGTTACCTTTTATACATGCATCACAGGTCATCAAACTAGTTGCATTCGAGATGCTCACCCCTATCTCACGCATATTTTCTTGTTGCCATTCTATTGTTTGGGCTTTTCTTTGTTCTTCCATCTGTCTTTGTTGGCTTCCTTTGCTTGCTGGTCTCGATCTTGACTCCCTCTTAGGCTTGAATTGCTTATTCGTCTTCTCCTTGTTGTTGTAGAGAGCTTGGCCAGAAGCATCCTTGTGATCAAGGTGCTCTCGAGCTTTGACTTCTTCTCAAATCTCGACCACTGCCTTTTCGAGTGTCATAGATGGATCTTTTGCTAGCAACATTTGGGTTGTTTGGAAGGATCTTGATAGAGCTCGTAGCAGGTAGGTAAGCTGCTTCTATGTTGATACTACATTCTCTGGTCCGGAATTGTGTAGTGAAAGGAACTTCATCATTCTAAAAAAGGAGGTGAGGTCTTTGCCATCCCATTGTAGATTTGTCAGCTGATTTTTAAAAAGCATAATCTGATTGCGTGATTTTGTTTGAAATCTTGTGAGTAGAGTGTCCCACATCTCTCTTGCATTGGAGAGTGTAGCCAGGTCAAGTGTGAGACTATCTTCGATGGATGATGACAACACGGCTACTGCCTTGTTGTTCTTTTCTCTCCATTCACGTAGCTCCTTGTCTGTAGTTGCAGGCATTTCTTTGGGGCCATCTACCCAGGGAAATAATCCTTCTCCCTTTAGTATAAGAGAGGTCTTAACCTTCCATGATAGGAAGTTTGACCCTGATGAGTCATATGAAATCAAAGTTAAACTATAAGAGTAGTGTAGGTTCACTTACCATGCTTGCTTGTAATCCCGTCTTTTCACTCAAGCCCAACCGAGGATTGCCTATCCCATGCATCCTAGTGGTCGTGACATCTTTCTGAATCTTGTATTTATCTGGTGTTCGTTCATCTGCTTTCACATGGTTCCAATCACTTCTTGAACACCATGAGGGCTTGGATTCCCGTCCCTATAAGCTCATCGTGCCATATCACGATGATGCCTAATCCATAAGCTCATATGCTTATGGCGAATGGTGATTCTCTATAGAATCTTATTAATCAATTCAAGAACCTGCTAAGACAAATGGCTGTTGTCGGATCTGTCATAGACGATCAAGACGTACTGATGCAACTGCTTACAAGCTTGCCAAGTTCTTACGACAGTTGGGTGATGGTCATCATGGCTCATCCAGAATTGACTCTTTCGAGAGTCATTACTATGTTGTTGCAGGAAGACACGCAAAGGAACAAAGCCTCGAGTTCCTCAGCTGATTCTCACACCTTGTACACCAACAAGAGCATGACAAAGCATAACAAAAAAAAAGACCCGAAGCAATCAAAGGCAGACCGGAAACCAGCTCAGCACAAGGAATAGTCGAATCCACAGACAAAGAAAAAGCTGTTCTGCATATACTGCAAACAAAACAACCACGAAAAACAAGACTGCCGAATACTTCAAGCGAAGAACAACAACAAAAGTCAGTCTAATCAAGTGGCAAATGCAGTTGTAGAAGCTCCACAGCCTATTCAAGAAGCGGATCATGATGCCTTCATGACCAATCATCAAGGAGCATCTGGCGACAGTTCTTGGTTCCTGGATTCCGAAGCCACTCAGCACATGACTAGCCTCATTGGCTATTTCGAGTCCTATACACCTTACAGTACTCAGAAATTTGTTCACCTTGGCGACAATAGCACACAAGCTATTAAAGCGAAGGCACTATAAGATTATGTTTGCAAATGATCAGTGTAAGCTACTCTCTAACGTCCTGTATGTACCAAAGTTATCTACGAATCTGCAATTTGTAAGCAGAATCACAGATCTAGGACATAGAGTAGAGTTTAAATGTGATCAGTGTAAAGTAGTTGATAGGATAGGCAAGACCCTAGCACTCGAAAAGAGGCATGGATACTTGTATAAGTTGAGTCATTGCTTTTCTACCTCTAGTCAGGCTCTCACTACTTCAATTCCTTCAAATAAAGGTTTACTTTGGCATTGTAGACTTGGTCATTTAAATCATGCTACTGTACAATCGCGAAAAGGTTGAGTTACATGTCTGTCAAGACTGTCTAGTTGGTAAATAGACTAGGAAACCATTTAAGTCAAGCCATCAACATGTTGCTAGAGGATTGCTAGATGTTGTATATTCATATATTTGTGGCCCGATGAAAAATCCTTCGCTGAAGGATGCCAAGTATTTTATAACCTTTATTGACGAATTCTCCAGAAGGACTATGGTGTACTTCATAAAGAAGAAATCAGAAGCCTTCAACTACTTCAGAATCTTCAAGGAGCATTTAGAGAAGGAGACTGGAAGGACGATCAAGGCCCTAAGGTCAGACAAAGGTGGAGAATATATCTCTGTCGAGTTTAAGGAGTACTATCAAAGCCAAGGCATTGAGCAACAATTCATCACTCCTTATAGTCCTCAGTCTAATGGCTTAGCTGAGAGGAAGAACCGTACTCTAGTCAAATCTGCTAAATGTATGCTATCGCATGCATCGTTGCCCAAGAGATTCTGGGCTGAAGCTATCTCCATTACAACTTACGTCCATAATAGATGTTCAACCAAGGCCCTCTCAGACAAGACACCCCACGAGGTGTGGATAGGCTCTAAGCCTTCTTTGAAGAACCTAAGAGTGTTTGGGTGCATTGCTTACGCGCAGATCCCAAAGGACACAAGGAAGAAATTGGACTTCCAAGGTCTCAAGACCATCCTGATCGGATATACTTCATCTGATAATACTTACAAGTTGTCCGATCCTGATACCCAGCAGATCTTGTACAGTCGGGGTACAGTCTTTATCGAGGATCAGTTCGTCAACCTCAAAGGCAAGGATGTTGCTCAAGAAGAATCTTCATCACCTGTCGTTGACATGACAGTTGGGGCTTCTGGCTCAGGCGTATGTATTGTCGACCCACTTCGAGACAGAGAATCAGACAAAGATGTTGCTGCTACCCAGCAACAAGTCCCAGGAGCGATCCATCAGTCACCCAGAAGATCAAGCCGAGTGCGCACACAGCCCACAAGGTATACTCCTGAGTCTGCGTGTCTCTTAATGTAGGAACCAACGACAGTCGAAGAGGCACTTAGCCAACCAGACTCTGATCTCTGGAGAGAAGCCATGGAAAGAGAGTATTCCTCTCTGATCAGGAATCAGACATGGTCATTAGTCGAAGCTCCTATTGGCTGCAATATCATTGATTGCAAATGGATCTTTAAGGTCAAATATAATGCCAATGGAGCAATTGATCGAAGGAAGGCTAGCCTAGTAGTACAAGGATTCACCTAGATCCCGAATGTCGACTACAGTGAGACTTTTAGTCCATTCATCAAATAATCATCGATTTGAATGCACTAATCTTATGTTGCAGTTGCCGACCTCGAAGTACATCAACTTGATGTGCAAACAACCTATCTAAATGGAGTTATACAAGAAGATATCTACATGATCCAGCCTGAAGGATACGTTCTGGAAGGCATGAAAAATTGTTTCTGTAAACTCGACAAAGCACTGTACGGCTTGAAACCGTCTGCCAAGGCTTGGTTTCAGAGGATCAACACATTCCTCATTGAACAAGGATTCAAACCAAGCACTGTTGATTGCAACGTTTATTCAAAGTCAGTGCAGCAATCCTTCATTATCATCACCTTATACGTGGATGATACGTTGCTCATTAACAATGATACCAATATGGTTAAGGATTCAAAACAGATGTTGTTCTCAAAATTCGACATGACTGATCTGGGCAATGCTCACTTCCGTCTGGGAATTCAAATCCATAGAGATAGAGCAAATCGACTGATTCACATCACTCAACAAAGGTATCTTCATAATGTTCTTAGCAAATACAATTTGATGAATTATAAATTAGCTCACTCACCAATGGATCCAGGCCTGTATTTGTCAAAGGACCAATGTCCCCAAACCAAGTAGGAAGAGGAGCAAATGAGAGAGTATCTGTATCGATCGATACTAGGATCTCTCATGTACGCAATGGTTTGTACAAGACCTACAATTTTGTTTTGTGATAACCAAAGTGCTATTGCCTTATTAGCCAACCCTAGATCTCATTCTAGGAGTAAGCACATTGAGATCAGATATCACTACATCAGGGGCAAGGTTCTCGACAGAGAGGTGAGCTTAACGTACTACAAAACACAGGACATGGTTGTAGACATCTTCACAAAAGCACTCAATGTTAATGCACACAATAAATTTTGTGCATTGCTCAGTCTAAGATCAAGGCATTCACGGATCCAGATTAAGGGGGGGTGTTGGATTTATTCCCTCTACTCTCCTCCTTAAATCCCATTTTAATCTGCCTCTATTCATGCTGCATATTTACTAACGTTGTCGCGCAATCTGCATATTTACATGCAAATTTGCACAGACAAAGAAAAGGTGAAGAATCGCGACACTGTGTTTTTACACACGTTGTGGTGATAGGTGAAAAGAGGACACTATCTTACAGAATGCCAAAGGTGCCCTAAAAGCAAAGGCACCCTATAAATCTAATTCTAAGGCTACTAGTAAGAGTGACGCACTTTTTGCATTGTCATCACCAACGATCACTTCAACACTGACTGATGTCACATCCTTTTCACGCTCACCCCATGCAGCTGCACTAATAGATTGGACAACGACTGCAACCACCCATGATCTCTTACAGACAGCACATCCAATCTGTACTTTTCACATCTGCACACCTGTAATATAATGTATATACTGGATACCATTTGGGTATTCAGGTGAATGAGTGAATGAGTTGATGAGTTGATGAATGAGACAAAGTAGATGCCTTGCGCATTGATTCTTGATTGTCAGCAAATAAGGTTTTATTCCTTTACAGATTGTATAAGCTTTGTAGGGCACGTGGTTTCGTCCGCTATTGTCTTGTGCTCTACCGCATTATTGACATGTACAAATCTGATACAGTTCTTTGTTCTGCGTTCAAATCTATGTTAATATTGTTATGCTTATCATTCATTCTGTTTGATCTTTCTAGTTGTTCTTTCTAGTAATAGATGACTAACATTTAGTCTTGTCTTTCTTCACGACTAGTTATTAGTCGAGCACCGTCTAGCTCTTCGCGAATCATTCACGACGAATAGTTTGTCTTACTATTCGCGACAAACCATTTTTCTGGAGCTTCATTCATTTATTAAAGTTTGGCTACATAATCAAGAACGACTGCGATTCCCATCACTACCATTTTGTTCATTCTAATAGGCGTAGTCATGCTTACGGAGAAGCTCATCAGAGATAGATGAAGCAGATGCTTTTACGCATCGATTCTTTGTATTGTCAGTAATAGGTTTATTCCTTTCACAGATTGGATTAGATTTGTGAAGCACGTGGTTTTGTTTGCTATTGTCTTGTGCTCACCAACATTATTGACCTGTATATTTTGCTATACTTAATCTCATAACAATTCTGTTTGTTCTGCATTCAGATGCTATGCTTTTCTACATTCTGTCTAACTCTCTTATAGCTTAATCTGGTAGTCTATTCTTTGCGAATTATTATTAGTCTAGCTATTTGCGACTAATATTTAGTCTTGTTTTTTGCGACTAATTCGCGACTGGGCTCAGTCTAGCTCTTCGCGAATAATTCACGACTGATAATTTTGTCTAGCTATTCACGACAAATTATCTTTTTGATGTTTTGTTGCCTAATGTTTGGCTACGTATTCAAATTGAACGTGATTTCTATCACTAATGTTCTGTTCGTGTCTAATAGGCGTAGTCATGCCTAGGAAAAGAGTAAGATAGCTCATTCCACTGCACACGAACACTTTCCATTCGAGTTCATTTATTTTTCGAGTTTTGAGTTCACTTCTCTTCGTGTTCGTTTCTTTTTGAGCTATTTTTGTTTTCTCTCTCTCTCACACCCTCTTTCTCCAATATGGTATCAGAGATATTTTTTGTAGCCTGATAATCTTCCACAATAATAAGACTCTACTAGCCTTTAGAGTGATTGTCTTCCTGTACTATAATTCAGCACTAGTATTTCATACTTAAGTCACTGGTAGCTATTCCTATCACCTAGACTAATCTTTCACATGGATTCCCAAGGGATAGCCAGTCCTATCATGGACAAGCTTGATGGAGCCAATTACCCATCTGTGGAAATTTAAGATGAAAACAATGCTAATGGCTAAAGAATTGTATGACGTTATTACAGGTGCAGAAGAGAAACCCGAAGCAGACGATGCAACAATCGCTAGATGGAGGCTGAAGGATGGAAAGGCCTTCTCGTTGATCATCCTCAACATTTCAGATACCCAGATCGGCCATATATCCAAAGCCCAGACATCCAAGAAAGTTTGGGACATCTTGAGCACATTATACGAAGTGCGAGATATAAGCTTCCAAGCTACATCTCAGGAAGAAATTTTACTCCCTCAAGATGGCGAATGGTGATTTCCTTCATAATCACATCAACCAATTCAAGAACCTACTGAAGCAAATGGCCATTGTCGGATCTGTCATAGACGATCAAGGCACAGTGATGCAACTGCTTACAAGCTCCTTGTTCGATGAGGAATGTGTTGATCCTTTGAAACCAAGCTCTTCCAGACTGTTTCAAGCCATGGAGTGTCTTATGGAGTTTACAGACATGATTCTTCATACCTTCTAGAACGTATCCTTTGGACTGGATCATGTAGATGTCTTCTTGTATAACTCCGTTCAGATACGCTGTTTGTACATCAAGTTGATGCACTTCGAGGTTAGCAGCTGCAGCATAAGATAGGAGAGCTCGGATCGATGAATGCTTGACTACTGGAGTGAAAGTCTCACTGTAGTTGACATTGGAGATCTGAGTGAATCCTCGTGCTACCAGTCTTGCCTTCCTTCGATCAATTGCTCCATTGGCACTATACTTGATCTTGAAGATCCATTTGCAATCAATGATATTTCATCCAATAGGAGCTTCGACTAGTGACCATGTCTGGTTCTTGATCAGATAGGAATACTCTCTGTCCATAGCTCTCTCTAGATATCAGAGTCTGGTTGGCTGAATGCCTCTTCGACTATCGTCGGTTCTTGTATCAAGAGACATGCAGACTAATGATTATACATTGTGGGCTATGTGCGCACTCAACTTGATCTTATGAGAGGATTCGACTGATGAACCACTCCTGGGACTTGAATTTGGGTAGTAGCAACGTCTTTGTCTGATTTGTTGTCAAATAGTGGGTCCACAATGGACATGCCTGAGCCAAAGGCTCGGATTGTCGTGTCAATGGTAGGTGATGAAGGTTCTCCTGGAGCAATATCCTTGCCTTTGTTGTCGACGAACTGATCCTTGATAAAGATTGTATCCCGGCTGTACAAGATTTGTTGGGTATCAGGATCATACAACTTGTATGTAGTATCAGATGAAGTATATCCAATTAGGATGGTCTTGAGACCTTGGAAGTCAAATTCCTTCCTCGTGTCTTTTGAGATCTGCACATAGGCAACGCATCCGAACACTCTTAGGTTCTTCACAGAAGGCTTAGAGCCTGTCCACACCTCATGGGGTGTCTTGCCTAAGAGGGCCTTGGTCAAACATCTGTTCTAGACATAAGCTACAGGTGAGACAGCTTAGGCCTAGAATCTCTTGAACAACGATGCATGCACTAGCATACATTTGGTTGATTCAACCAGGGTACGGTTCTTCCTCTCATCTAAGCCATTAGACTAAGGACTGTAAGGAGTGATGAGTTGCTGCTCAATGCCTTGGCTCTGGCAATACTCCTTAAACATGGTAGAGATAAATTCCCCACCATTGTGTAACCTTAGGGCCTTGATCGTCCTTCCAATCTCCTTTTTTGCATGCTCTTTGAAGATCCTGAGCAATTGAAAGCTTCAATTTCTACTTTATAAAGTACACCATAGTCCTTCTGGAAAATTCATCAATAAAAGTTATATATTATTCAGCATCCTTCAGCAAAGGATTTTTCATCGGGCCACAAATATCTGAATGTACAATGTCTAACAATCCTCTAGCAGTATGCTGATGGCTTGATCTAAATGGTTTTCTAGTCTATTTACCAACTAGACAGTCTTGACAGATAGGTAATTCGACTTTATCTCTAGGATAGTCTAGATCAAGAATAATAGAATGTCGAGACATTTGCTGTACAACAGCATGATTCAAGTGACCAAGTCTATAATGCCAAAGTAAACTTTTATTTGCATGAATAGAAGTTACTGAGGGCCTGAAGAAAAGCAATGACTTAATTTATAACAAGTATCCATTTCTCTTTTCGAGTGCTAGGATTTTGTCTGTCC
>MU835252.1:0-40613 GCA_029204225.1 Diphasiastrum complanatum | reverse complement strand
TTAATGTAGATTCTAGGGCTTGTATTTTGGATAGCAACTTTTTTTGTAGAATATATCTAAACCTCACCATCAAGTGGAAGATTCCTACTATCCTTCACTTGAGGTTCATTAAGTAAGGTCTCATACCATACTGAATTCTTAATCAATTACAATGCAGTCTGGCTTAGATTTTTGGCATGTAAAAAAACAAGTGCTGTTTTTTCAGTGATTTCTTTCTTGAAAAACACTCCTATAGGCAAGAATTTTCTTTGTAAAGCATGGTAGAAACTAAAATCTCACTTGTTAATTTGCAAGCACACATACAGAGAAGAGAAATAGACTAAAGAACCTAAAACCGTCTCAAGCTTTCAATGTAAATTGCTTTCTAGCCTCTTTCTCTAGTACTTTACCAACTACATATACGTGCATATCTTAAGGGGATAAGATTAACTTAAATGACATTTTGCACTTGTGCACCATTTTTTAAGGATCGCTTATTTCGAATACAAGCATGCAAAAACTCTAATTTCATAGGAAAGATTGCTAGGATTTGTTTTAAAGGTTGCTTCTATGAAAGAAAATCTTCAACAATGTTAAAATACTCCGAGGCACAAAAAAGAAACTGAAACTAATACTAACTTTCATAACCTTGAGAAATAGGCATGTTATGTTCTATGTGAACTCAAGATTGAGCTACAACAAAGAGAACACAACGTACATAAAATTGAAATTAAATCAATATTGCTCAAGAAATGACTTGTTTATGTATACTATTGATAATGGAAGTAGAAAGAATAAAAACTAGGCAAGATAAGCTCAAGTTCAATAAAACATTGATTATTTGGATGGCCTTTTCACGCTCCAAGAGCTTGCATATGAAAAACTCATGACGATTACCTTGGGCTTGAGTTCAACCATGTTACTAGGAATCGTTGTACATATGACATTCACCTTGCAAATTTTGCTAGAAAGTGATCACCACTTTTCAAAACTAAATGCGATGACATTTGTTTTGGAATTTTGATCTAAAAAAGAATAACCTTTTTTGGTATTTTTAAATCACCTATTTTTAGGCCAAAATCATGGCTTTTAAAGTTAATCTCCAAATTATACAAAAAAAATACATTTTTACAATAGATCATTGCGATTAAAAAAAAATCATAAAACCATCATAATAAAAAATAAAACAACATTTTAAGATCACAAGATTTTTTAGAATTTAAATACCATGAAAATACAAAATGGCTCAAAATGAGTGTACCTCTTTTTTCTAAAATACATTTTTTAACTAATTTTTACTAATGCCTCTTAATTCAAAACATGACATATTGTTGACACTCTCTTTTAGCTAATGAAGTTGACATGTCTTTTTCATTTTAGTCGGCATATCTTCTTTTGAATTGGCTTCCAATGTTGCAATTTTTTTTGTAGATTAGCATTTTTTTGTTGGCAATAAGTTGATGATGGTTGTGCCATTAACCCAAGTAATCTTTTTTGAAATAGCTATAGTCAACTTTAAATTAAACTTTAAAACATTTATTATTTATATTTAAATTATCATTATCAATTCTTGGTAGATTTTTTGGCAGATGTTTTCATTTGCACATTGTGTGCATTGAGGGGTGGGCCCCAAAAAGATTTCCCACCCCCTCCTTCCCACTCACTAAATTCAAATAATTGAAGTTTGAAGTTTGAAGTTAAGGTTTTGTTTTCTTCACACACTTCAATGTGCTTTAAACTTTAGCCAATAATTCTTATTACATGGCTTTCTTATTTATTTTGAATTACCAAAGTTTTACCCATAAATTATAAACAAATTTTTTTTTCTTGACTACCTTAAACTCCTTTTTTTTCATTTTCAATCCTTCAAATCCATATCTTGGCCTCGCCATTTTTAAGAATGTTTAACCACAAGCCCAAACTCACTAGCTTTAATCGTTACCCAAAAGCTTTTATCCATGGGCCAAAAAATACACAGTTGAAAAAAAAAGGAGGGGTATGGAGAGAGGGAAGCAAAAGAGACAATAAAAAGAAAAATATAGGGGGTGAAGGGGGATTTGGAACACACGTGCGTGCATGCACACACACACACACACACACAGTGTGTGTGTGTGTGCGCGCACATGTTCGTTGTGTGTGTGTGAGAGAGCTTCTCCCGACACATCGAATGTGTGTGTGTGTGTGTGTGCACACACACACACACACACACACATCTCCATATAATAAACTTTTTGTGGGAGGTATATTGTATGAAGTATAGAGTCTAGAGTCTTTTTTTCTCCTCTCTCTACACATGCTAACCAACCACCCATAGAGGGAGGGAGGTCCCTCCATCCCCCCCCCCCCCCCCCCACACACACACACACATTTTCTTAAATGTAAAACACCTCCCCTAATAAAATGTAAACCCCTCATAAAAAAATATGAACGTAAACCCCCTTAAAAATGTGAACTCCCACTTCCCGTAAAACAAAAAAAGTGAAGGGGCTTTTTGGCTCCCCATAAATCCATAAAAAAAGAACTGATTTTTAAGGGTGGGAGCATATCTTTTTCTAACACTCCCTTGCCCTTTTTTGTCACATGGCAAAACCCACCCACCCATCTCTCCCAAGCACTTAAACCATCGGCCTCTTGCCCAAACAACTTGCTCTTAACCATTAGCCATTAGGGAGCACACCCGCACTCCGCCCACGCCATATGTTCCCCCCTTCTCCAGTCAGTCCACCTAAAAAAACATCATCGATGAGCAGACCCACACTAAGATTTATTACATGACTTTCTTATTTATTTTGAATTACCAAAGTTTTATCCATAAATCATGAACATAAAGTTTTACCCAAAGTTATTTTCTCCGTCTAACATCCATGCTCCATGAAGGAACATATTTGCCAATCTCATCCTTGCAATGACTGTGGGAAATAGTAGAAGTTGAATATCTAAAACTAGACATTTATTCATTTATTTAAATTGAAATGAAAATTTGACACGAAGTTTTGTTTTGTTCTTATCTCTAGGGTTCTTCTTTTTTCTTTTTCCCCAACTCTGTAGTTTTTTATTCTCCTTGCTGCACAAGTTTGCTTGATCAATTTGTCCCATCAGCCACGTGAATCACACACACACATACACACACACACATTTCATACACACAAATCCACACACACACACACACACACACACACACACACACACCATCTACCACATAAATCACACACCATCAAGCACAAATCATACACACAAATCCACACACACAGATACACACGCGCACACACACACACACACACACACACCATCTACCACATAAATCACACACCATCAAGCACAAATCATACACACAAATCCACACACATAGATACACACGCGCACACACACACACACACACACACACACACACACACACACACACATCATCGGCCGTCCGCCATCGGTGGACACACTATGCTAGACTACCCATACGCATGCAGAGATATGCGCACTCTCACAAATACACACATACATAAACACATGCACTCACGTACATACACACACATACAGTGGCCAACGACCATCGGCCACCCTTCAACGACCATCGACTTTCCTCCTAAATCGGCCGGCACCCGCCCGTCACCCGCCCGTCACCCGCCGTCCATTGCCCATCAACGACGAGCACTCTTTACTAGTATATATCATAGTTGCACAGAATAGCATTTCTGGGAGGAGATGTTTCGGAAACCTCGTTTTTGAGAAACGCGTTTCTCCTCCCATATACACACGCACACACACACACACACACACACACACACACACACACACACACACACACACACACACACATACATCATCGGCCGTCCGCCATTGGCGGACACACTATGCTAGACTACCCATACGCATGCAGAGATATGCGCACTCTCACAAATACACACATACATAAACACATGCACTCACGTACATACACACACATACATTGGCCAACGACCATTGGCCATCCTTCAACGACCATCGACTTTCCTCCTAAATCGGCCGGCACTCGCCCGTCACCCGCCGTCCATTGCCCATCAACGACGGGCACTCTTTACTAGTATATATCATAGTTGCACAGAATAGCATTTCTGGGAGGAGACGTTTCGGAAACCTCGTTTTTGAGAAACGCGTTTCTCCTCCCAGAATTGCAATTTTTTTTTTTTTTATTTAGAAAAATAGCTTATGGCTGAAATTTTTTTTAGGGGATCAATGGTCAAACCAGCGTTTTGCCTCTCATAAGTGCAGTAGATGGGGCTTTAGGTTGGCTTATTAGGCAATATGTCCTCAACATCAAGTCATTCTTGAAGATGAGATGGGACTTGGAAAGAATATTAAATACATCAACTTTGGGGAGCACATTAAACATTAGGCTTTTTTATGAGTTGAAGCAACATTTACCTTAAATGGGAAGATAATGAATGCTTTTAGACACCACTATAACATTATTCAAACTTGATTTCGACCCCTTTTCCATGAAGCCACATGTGGTGGGCCTAAAAAAGGGTCCTAAGGTTGAGGTATGAGGTTAAGAATTACATTTTTTTAGGGTTTTCATCCCCATTCTCTCTCTCTCTGAATCTGTCGTCGCATAAAATATTGGACGCAACTCAAAATATTAGCCGTAACCCAATATTGGCATGTCCTTCCAATATTGTCTCCCTCCATTTTTTTGGGGAGGGACGGAGGTGGGCCTTGGCACAACCCCCCTTTACATTTTCCACTCTCTTGACAACATGGAGGGGCACACGCAATGCGTCATCTCACAAAAGAATTTGAAAATAAAAAGAATGTTGTGCCAGAGACCACGCGGAGGGGGAGGATGGGCTAAGAAGATCATCAAATGACCACTCTAAGCATCATCCACACGTCTCTGCCACAAGCCGCCACCTAGATCGTCGGCCACCCGTCAACAACACAAAGCCATTAGGGCATGCACACACACGCACGCACACACACATGCGCACATCCGACATCAACGCACGTCCGTCATTGCCCGTCAACGACGGGCACAAGCAACTAGTATATATATATATATATATATATATATATATATATATATATATATATATATATATACATATAGATATATAGATACATATGTATACATATACATATATATACGTGTGTGTGTGTGTGTGTGTGTGTGTGTGTATAGACGATATAAAGAAACAATAAGAGAAATTAGATCACAGGATACGCAAAATGATAATCAACCAGCCAGGAGGTGGATACCAAAGATAGTATATATAAAAGCAAACCAGATTGGCTACAAAAAAATAAAAGAACTGAATAGATATTTAAGCTCTAGCTTCTCGACTTCTTCACAATATTGCTTCTTCTACCTCTAATCCTAATTGAGCGAAGTGAGCTTCTTATATAGGATTCCTGGGCTTCATTCACCAGGTCCGTTTCATTAATTTAATAGCGCACTAGTTAGTGGCGCATTTACAAGTAACGGCTGGTATCCACTCAATAATATCTACCAGGTGTTACGCACCAACTATAAGAATATTCATATCTCTACATAGTGGGTGTGACATCAACTGGTATGACGCTTATCAGTTGATGTCATAAAGTGTGTGAGTTGGTCAACTTTTGACCAACTATTTTGACCACGTTCAAGGTGGTTTAGGCGGTGGATACAACCGGCTTAGGAAATCCGCAATATTATTTTTAATTCCAGGAACATGTTTTGTCTGAAAATCGAAATGATCAAACCATAATGCCCATCGGATTAAACGGGCATTTCCAATTGCTTCGACATTCTTGCTTGCTCAAGGATGCAAGCCATTGATCCAAGTCATTCAAGTGCAAGAAATAATAATAAAACAGGGATGATGAGAGAAACTTGTGCAGATGAGAAAGAGCAATAGCAAAGAGCAAAGGGGTGACTTTGATCCACTTGTAGTGGTAGTGACATGATGCTCATAGTGACGTTCCAATGAAACAACAATAGACAATTAGCTTATGAAAAGCATCTTCCACGAATACAGAGCCCTGAGCAAAAGAAAATGGCCAAAACACGTTCATGGTCTACATCTTCTTGAAGGAACAAAGATGGTAAAGGTTTGATCATTTCCAGTTCCAAAATGTATTGATATCAACTGAGGAAAAAGTGGATCCGTCTCTTTTATGACTTGTCCCTAGTTCTATAATTCTTCAACATTGGCAGAGTGGCTAAAATATAAATAAGCTTTTTAGTTTAGACCGCTATCATGTCATTGCCATCAAATCTATTTGGATAACACAAATTTTGAGCAAGATTTCATAGACAATCCAAACACCTTATATAACAGGCCTCTTGAAGAAAATTGCATAGGAGGTAGCTGGTTGTGTGTCCTTTTCAAAACATGGTATCGTATTTGAAATCAAGACATCACTACACAAATGACCTCTTAAAAAGCTAAATTGGTAAGTGGTTGAGGGTTGTGTTTGTGGAGTGAGTAGTGCTGAATTATCCGAGGATTAAAGCTGCAAAAAGCAGTCTCATGATCAGGTGAATTACACATATGGCATACACTGATTTCCATTCGTTTTTTCAATTGAGGACACTAATTTACTGTGTAATTTTCTGTACAAATAGAACACCAAACATTTTCTCTGGTAGGAAAAGTCTTCGCAAATTTTTCAGGTTCCTTGTTCGCTTTTCCATGAAAATCTTTCAATATTTTGATCTTTTCATCAAATTGCAATTGCAACTTTTCCATCTATTTTTGCTGGATCTTCCGGAGTTTCTCGAACCCATTGAGCATCATTTTTGTAGTAGCGTTGGCATTTGTTGATGAAATAGTGGTGGATGTCGTAGTAGTCTCCCCTGCTGTATAAGGCAACATACTGATATTCGGCTCATCATCTGAATCTTCATCCTCCTCCCGAATTGCATCGTCCATAGCATTTTGCAAGAGTGCATACTCATTACGGCGTTTCAGCTCACGTATGATTCGTTTAGGTAGACTTGACAAAAACCACATAATCATGGCATTTTCGTTAATCAACTTATGTTCGCACTCACATTTGAGGCATTTCACCTGTTCAATGTAATCTCGAACCATTTCCCGCTTTCCCATTTTAATTTTACTTAAAAGTAGGAAAGGGTCTTCCATAAATTTTCGAGGTTTGAACCGCATGATAAGGGCTCTTTTAACAACCTCCCAATCTGTACGCTCAGTTTCATCTTGATTATAATACCAATCTTGTGCTGCGCTTGTTAAGGCCATAGGAAAAAGCTTAAGTTTATCTTGAGAAAAAATTTCGCCATAGACTTCACAGGATTTAGCATAGATCTGAAAAAATCTAACCGGATCTTTTAACCCATTGTATTTGAGTAGATCCAAACGGGGTGCTCTTCTAACAATAATAGGATTGACTTCTTGAGGAGCACTTCTAGGAGCAGCTCCAGGGGCAGCCATCTTTAAAACTTCAAATCAAGCAGACAATGAGATTGGATCTAGATTTTTCAATCAAAGCTATCTCAGATCAGATCTGCTAGATTTATTTCACTTTTCAAGAATCTGATTTCTATATCGTGAAAAAGATTTTGAAATTCGATCAATCAATACTTCTAAAAAATGAAAAATTTCTCAGAATCCAAATTAGAATGTATCAGATTTGACCCAAATTTTGACAGAGACTTGATCTGAAAAATCAGAACCTAAAAATAGAACTGGCGAAGGTTCCCTAGGCGAAGGTTGACTCGGCGAGGTTCAAAACTCTCTGATCAACTTTTTTGACAGGGAAATAACCTTTACCGAACTCTCAGATGCAAGATCTAACACAAATAAAACTAGGGTAAACTCGACAAAGGTTTATGACACAAGAAAATATAGTTTTTGTAGTTTGGTGAGGGTAAAATTCAAGATTTTCTATGATCTAGACAAGAAGAATCTTCGTCGAACTCAAAAATAGTATTTTACTATAAATAGAATGTTTTGGAAACTTGGCGAAGGTTTTGGCAAAGAATCAAGAATAATATTGGTATTTTTGAAAAAAAGTGACTTTTTTTTGACAAAAATATGGCAATATGACAACTGATCCTCTAAAAACCCTTCTATTTTTGGTATCATTCTTCGCTGACCTGGCAGTAGATAGATCTGAATCACACCTATGCACAGTGAATTGGGCGAAGGTTCTTTTTCTGTATTTTTAGGGTTTTGGTGATTTTTTTTGTGTTTTTTGACGATTTTTCTGATGTTTTTGGAAATCTGCTAGAAAGGATTCTTTGCCCTTCAAACTGAAGGTTCTATGATCAAAACCGAAGGTGTCTGGAACTCGGCAAAGGTTTTCGAAAAAAGGGCAAAAAGTTATCAGCTTTGATGACAATTTTTGTCTCTTTTTGACCAAAATCTGATAGATTTGATCGATTTTTGTTGTTTTTTTCTGATATCTCAGATCCAAATGGATCTTAAGATTAGTGATCTGAATATCTTCTCCTGTTCTACAATCAGATTAGATTTCAAAAAAGTAAATCCACTCAAATCAAGCAAAATCACTCCCAAAGTAACCCTAAATGTAGATCTAACACTATTCATGCCACGACAAGATGCCTAATGCAAGCTAACCATCCAACAAACATGCTGCAAACTGAGAAATGGGCGTAGCTCCCCGGCAACGGTGCCAAGATTGTAGTGGGTTTCTTTCCTTGCCTATCCTCAGCCCAAGATCTAACCAATCTAGCATCGAGGAGATGAAGTTAGTTGTCATGCACAGATTCGTTCCCATGAGAGCAATAATATCGTTCAGATTTCAACATGAGTGGAAGATCCAAATCTAACTCTAACATCTATTAACCCTAAGCATTAACACTACATCCATTAACACTACAATCCACAACAAAGATAGCTTATTCTTTTTCTCTCTCCCTTCTCTCTCATAAAAAGTATAATAACATATAGAGAGCAAGGACATTCATCAATCCAATTCTGAAGAGAACCAATTTGTTTTATTGAAAAAATGAACATGTGTAGGAACTCGAGTTGGTCCCTTTTTATAATAGAGATGAGGACCCTGGCCTCTGAATCCTATTGGTCCATTTCTGCCTCCCTAATTATTCAATTTAAAAAAGAGTGGGAACCATCCAAACTGGAGGGAAACCCAACTTTATTCACTAACTTGACATTTAGGCCCTACGACATTAAAAGTCCCACAAAAAGGCCTAAAGTCCTTTTATTAACTTGTAACTAATCAAATAACTATGTGATTACACACGTAGGGGGCCAAATCCCTCTCACTTATTAACTAGGGTTAGGGTTGCCATGGGATCCACAAACCCTCCAACAACGAGACTTATGCCTACAATAATACAATAGGTCCTCCACTACAACGTTGACATAAGAAACTAGTGGCCCTGATGACCTATCGACTTCGGAACCGAAAATGTTTCTTGGATATTGATACTCCTCAACACAATATGAAAGACGATCCCATAGTATCAGACGATCCCATGGTATCAGAGAATACCTTGGACGAAGTTTTGGGTAAGCATAACAAGACCGACCAGATGGCGGCCATAACTATTGAACCAATTGTGATTCTTGCTGACGTAGCACCATTACCAAAATTAAGGAGCACCGCTCCTAAAATTCCATGGTGCCCCTTACGAAAGTGCTAAAAATCATATCAAAGCCTTTATAACTACATGCTTGGTAAACCATATTACTGATCCTTATCATGTTATGATGTACTTCACAATGACCTTAATTGGTGCCACAAGACAATGGTACTATAGTTTACCACAAGGATCTATCCACGACCTTGCTACATTCCATAGGTTATTCCTAAATGAGTTCGCCCTACACAGGACTACAGATGGGGATCCTTTTTATCTTAACCTCTCTTAAACAGGGAGAGGGTGAAAGTATACAATAGTACCGTAGACGAATGACAACTTTGTCTCAACAAGTACCCGATGCAATACAATTACCCCAACAACTACTAGTCGCTTTCTTTTTGAGAGGACTAGGACGAGAACTGCAATTGGTCATGCGTCAAAGCAACTCCCAAACATTGGAAGAGGTGGTAGAAAAAGCCATCGTGATGGAAAACGCACAACTTGCCACAACCCAGACTTAAAAAATATCTCAAGCTGTAAATAATACGAACCTTAGAACTGACATGTGTTGGAAAGAGGTGTGTAAAAGATAGGTCGAATAGAATCGAATAAAAAGAATTCGAATGACAAGAATTAAAACTTATCGTGCGCAGCTATGCATGACTGCGCCTATCAAATTTGAACAAAACAATAGCGATAGAAATCATGTTCGATCTTATAGTAACTAACTTTGAAATTATTAGTACTACAGTGATTTCGTAGCCAAACATTAAGCATTGTATTATTAGGCAAATAATCAATCATGAAGAACTACAGAAACACATACATTCTGAGATGAACATGAACGCAATAAGAAGATAATATTGATTCTCAGTATGAAAACAAAACAGATGTAAATGAGTACAACAAGTTTGCGGATCGAAGTCGCGTACTCTAAGCTATCCCTGAGCAACTAAAATAAGTATGAATTAAGCGCAATGCTGATAAGCAGTAAGCGCAATAGCAATCTCTAATCAATTCAAAAGAAGTGAGCTAGAATGCTCAAGAGCGTCCAAGCTCGTAGGCTTGAGAGAGAGAATGCTAACTATTCATCCATCCAGTTAGGACTTCTCAAAAATTACTTGCTTGATGAACTGCTGCAAGTCGGTGGCTTTGGTTGTAAACAGTCTGTCTGCAGATTTGAACGTAAACTATAACTTTGCAGAAATGAACGTAAACTGTCATGCGAAGGTCTTTGCCAACGTCATTTCCTTAACATTTGAGGCATCTGGCATTTTGTGAAAAAGCCAAAGTGAGAGAAAATCCCAAAAGACAAAAATCCTGAAAATGTTGACACTGTAAGTTGTTTTCGAGTAGTTATGCAGACTGTGTAAAAACACGAAGAAATATGCAGGTCTGGATAAAAGTTGGACGAAGATTAAAATGTCGATTAGTCGATTAGTAGGAGAATAATCCAACAACATGTGAGAAATTGATCCGCCTGCAAGGCGAATTGGTAATAATCCATACCCTCAAGCCCCGCCATATGCAAGGCTTTTAAAAAACTAATTGCTGATTTGCAACCAAAATTTATTTCTTAGATAATTGACCTTCATGTGAATCAAAAGTTTTTGGCCCCAAAAGTTGATCAAATATTTCCAGTGAAGTATCATCAAAAACTTGTACTAACGAGGAGAAACACATCATAAAGGATAGCCAGGACGCTAGACAAAGCATTGAGTAAGAATACCAAAAGCAACATGGGTGTTTTCAAGCTTTGGCAACATAGGAGAATGATGAAAATAATTTATCCATAGTACCCTACATGAATGAAGTGACAAACTCAAGAGAACCAACGGGAACACCAAGATCCTTAATGCCATGCTCAGGAGTAATGATACCTTGAGAAATGCAAGAAAGCCGGGACGACTTTTCTAGTATGTCTTACGATATGTGTGTCATCCACAATGGAGGGGAACAAACATGAGAAGAAAGCTATACTTGTTACATGCAAGACACAATAATGTGCCAAATCAAGGAGAGGTCCACCTAAGAGATCCCCTTGTTGGGTACCCTTAGTAGAAGGAATGACGACAACATCACATGTACGTGGAGCACGATTGAAATATAAAAGAGAATTATGAGAGCAGAGCGCACAAAAGGAATGAGTTGGGCTAGTAGACCATGTGCACCATGAATTTCTTGAAAGATAGCCGCTCGAGACACAAAGGTAAAAGCATTAGCAACATCCACTTGCAAAATGAAAATAAAGCATGAACAACAGTCTCACATCCACTAGGAGTAGTAGCACATTTAAACTGAAATGGAAGAAGATGAGCATGAAAAGCTTCACAAAGTTGAAAACAAAGTGTCAATGCAATCAACTTGTATAAAAACTTCACCCATCGGGATTAGGCACACACCACTAGAGGATTATCGAAAGTTAAAAGTCAAGTGACACCTAATACATGAGAATAGAAGGAGAAATTTGCCCACAAACTACTATGAAGGAACACACCATGAAAAGTAGATCAAAGCTGCTAGAAGAAACTTTTGGTGAGAAACAATCACATAAGTGCTCAAAGGCCATCCCACCAGCAAAGAGGCGAGGGTTGAAAAAAAATACCTTACTACAATGAGCCTTTGCAAGATGGAGATTAGAATCTACCTGAAAGTCTTCCACAAAAAAGGGACCATCATTGGCATGTGGACGAAGCCCTTCTAGTGTTTGAATAGTAGATGAGAAAAGAATAACTGCAATTGGGAGAGTGAGGGCACGAGTTGCATCATGAGAAAATTCACCAACTTGCCAAGCAAAACATAACAACATAGACGATTATGTGCATGAGTAATGGAGGTCGAGTCTTCAATAGAATCGAGCTCACAAGTACATTACAGCGGAGAAAATGCTCTTCTTGTAGATTTTGCCAATCACCTGATATGAAGCATCGAAGCTTGTTGCGAGTTTCACAATGACCTGCTTCACCACCTCTAGGCGAAGAGATGAACACCAAAGATGAAAGAGCAAAGAAGTGCAATTCTTAAATAAAAGCTTGGATTCAAATTGATTCATCAATGCCTATCAATCAACTAAAATTTCCTCTACAATCTTCATGGTTTGAAATGCTTAATAAATAGTTTAGCTCCTTATTTTTGTTATTGATTTTGTAAGATTCAAAATGCTAACCCAATGTTGTAGCTTAAAGGAAGTATATTATTGGACATAAATAAAAAAGATAATGATTGCAATTTGAAAGAATAAAAGAATAAAATAAAAATTATTTTTAACATTCAAAAGTGCCAATTTAGCAAATCCTTAGTTATATATATAACCGTGAGGAGGCAGGCAGCTAAAAAGTGTGCATTTGGCTGGCCCTCATAAATTAGGAGGACAAAAAGCTAGCATTCATTACACAGGAGACCCAATTCTAACTCATGGCTGCGGAATTGCTTCTCTGCCCATGCCTCTCTTCTTCTTCCTCTTCCTGTCCTGACCTTGCCCTTGCATCCTATTGTAGTAGTAAGCATAGCAGCACCACTTATGGTCCTATAGTCGCTCAATTGTGTCTGAATTCTGCATCTTATTATACAGGAAGAAGAAGAAGCACCGAGACTAGGAGGAGCAGGAGCAGCAGCAAGACGATACCAATAGGCAGTGGCAATTTTGCCTTGTCAGCGAAAAGAGACAGGTGTGGGATTGCCATCGCGTCTTTGGTAGAGAAAGAGAAAGACGGGCCTGTATGGCTGCGGGGTGCTGTGTCTGCTGCCACTGAACTTCTGCGCATCTTTAGCCCGGATGACGTTTTATCATATAGCAGGTTGGCAAGGGAGCTAAAATTTGGTTCAATTATCCTTATCTTTGTTAATCAACAGAAGCAATACAATGCTTGGCTCTAAGCAGCTTGGCATTTTTGTAGCTCAACTCCAACTGCGACAAGCTGATTGAGACATTGAAGTTCTTCTTTTTACACTGACAAATTTTGAATAACAGAAATTAGTGCGTATGTGGATGCATTGACCTTCCGGGTGTATAATCTTTCTGTTTGACAGAAAGTGGGTCCTTTTTCAGTGAAATAATAAATTTTGTATGTATGGCTGTGGCAGTAGTGTTGGTGTTCCAGCTGAAAGTTCATACAGAAGTGAAGTTCTTGGGATCCAGGACGTTGTAGCCCTTCTTCAAGATGACTACAAACGGTCATACTTCCTGACAGGTGAGACAGAGTATGCAGTTGTATATATTTTAAAATGAGGACTAACTTTAGACATAGCTGAGTGTGCTGGAAGGTGGAAGATTATTCTATTTCTATCCATTGCCAAAGGAGACAAAGCTGTAGGCTATGGGAGGATCTGAAGATGCCTAGCTTTTACAATGGGAAAAAGGATAGAAATGCAGGATGTTGCGGACCTTCTTGACAAATGGATAGATATACGGAAACTGAAGTTATCCTCGTGAGTTCTAGAAAACTCGTGTTCTAGATCAACGTTTGGTGGTTGGAACTAAGGAAGCGGACCCTGGGCGCGAACGCGGGACGCGGATGTGCGAGGGCCGCATCCACCCCGGGCGCAAATTTTTTTTTCCAAAAAACAGGCCCTCCGCGCTTGCTCCCAAATAATTTTCCTTCAACCCCCCCCCCCCCCCCCCCCCCCCCCGCCCCCCTTTTCTTGAATTAATTATCAGGGGGAATATGCCGACTACCTTCCCCCGACTACCTGCCCCCTCCGTTTAAAAAAAATGAAAAAGGTACCAATTTTTTTTGAAAAAAGCCTACCCATTGCCCATGCCTCCCATAATTGAGATACCCAACAAACGAGCATGAAAGACCAAACAATTTGTAATTTTGACAAGGAAACTCTCTCTCTCTCTCTCTCTCTCTCTCTCTCGCAAGAAGAGCAAGCATCTATGTCAGGCATATCCGTGATATGCTTTCTTGCTTTCCCGTGTGAACTAGTTTCCAGTCGAGAACAAAATTTTGTACGAGCTTTATCATCAAACGATTCATCTCCACTTGAGATACTCAAGTGTTCTTGACTTTCAGGATTCCAGTCTGTATCATCCTCAAACTCTTTGTACATGAGTATGATTTAGGGTCAAGTCAGGTTAGGTTAGGTTATGATTCAGGGTCACTCCTAGGTTAGAACACTATGTACAATCAAATCAACACCTGCAATGGTTATCCAAGGTTCGTTATCCAAGGTTCAGGTTTAGGGGATTCTCATTTTGTACAATTCGTTATCCAAGACCACAAGTGTCTGGGAGACATGAATGCTCACTACAATACGTACAATACGGATCTATGTAACAATGCGCTCCAACCGATATGAAACATGTGAATATCTTACCAAAGGCAGTCCTTAGTGAAGAGTTCTCTTGCATAGGCCCAATCAACACCATTTTTCAAAAGGCTTGACACAGAATCTTCAACTTCATAACTGGTCTTTGCACACTCTAGCTTCATCTCCTAGTTCTTCTTCTGCAAGACAACCTTAGACGTTCCTATTACGAAAGGAGGCTTTATGATGAGCCTTCTTTTCAACCTTACCAAAGGCAGTGTCCTTAGTGAAGAGTTCTCTTTTGTAGGCCCAATCAACACCATTTTCAAAAGGCTTGACACAGAATCTTCAAGTTCATAACTGGTCTTTGCACAATCTAGCTTCATCTCCCAGTTCTTCTTCTGCAAGAGAACCTTAGACGTTCCTATTACGAAAGGAGGCTTTATGTTGAACCTTCTTTTCAACCTTACCAAAGGCAGTGTCCTTAGTGAAGAGTTCTCTTGCATAGGCCCAATCAACACCATTTTGAGACTAATCTGGTTATGGTGACCTAATCGCGAGACCTACTTGCGTTTCTCTCAGCAATCCTTTGAACTACTAAGCAAAACTGTGTCATTCACTACAGGGAACCACAAGACCTACACAGTACTATGTCTTATATGATGAGATCGGTTTCTCCCGGATGAACTTCAACAACTTACTAATCACTTATGCTGCAACTTCAACCCTAAACCCTAAACCCAAAACCCTGACTGCAATATGCTATTGAAATTTTGCAGAGCATGACGGGGGCTCCGAAACATCTTCTCAATTGGGAAGATCAGCATCTCAAGAAGGACCAGTTGTGACTCCACTTCCAGAATTGCATAAGAACAAGCAAACAAAAATGTTCTTCTGCTGAATCTTTCTTTAGAATTGTAGTTTTACTTCTCCATGAAAAAGGTACATACACAAGTAGTCAATTCCAAATGTTTGACACAGAAGGCTTGACACAAAATCTTCTTGTTCATAACTGGTCTTTGCACACTCTAGCTTCATATCCCAGTTATACTCTTGCTGTCCTTTTGTGTTCTGCTCTTGCTTTTCCTCTTGAGACTTGTGGGTTCTCGTTTTTCTTCTCCACCTTGTCAGTAGTACTGTTGCGGCCTTATGGTACGTACTCCTTTTTCTTCTTTACCTTGTCAGTAGTAGTGTTGAGGCATTGTTGTTGTTATGGTTATGGCTGTGGATCTTCACATCTACCGGCCATTTAATTTATTTGCTCGTGCTCTCTTCACCGTGAAAGGAAGCCCTGTTTACCGTCGAACTTTGGACGGATGTTCTGGGCAATTTTCCAACCAATGCTCCAAACAAACCCAATGTGTACTGCTGCTTGCTTCTCCCCATATGAGTTCTCTTTTTGCTTCCTTACCTTGTCAGTAGTAGTGTTGAGGCATTGTTGTTGTTATGGTTATGGTTGTGGATCTTAACATCTACCGTTGCCCATGCCCACCATAATTGAGATAAAACATGAATCATCGGTCACAAAGCAAATCTATATCATCTTCAAACTGGCCAAAGTGGCCTTAAGTTCATGAGGGTGCTGTGGAAGGAATGTCGTCCAAGGACATTCCTTTCTCATGAAAGGAGGCATTACTTAGACATCCCTATTACGAAGGGAGGCTTTATGCTGGACCTTCTTTTCAACCTTACCAAAGGCAGTGTCCTTAGTGAAGAGTTGTCTTGCATAGGGCCCAATCAACACCATTTTTCAAAAGGCTTGACACAGAATCTTCAAGTTCACAACTGGCCTTTGCATACTCTAGCTTCATCTCCCAGTTCTTCTTCTGCAAGAAGTGTAGCAACACAAACAAAACTGTGACATTACAGATATCTGCTTTCACTACCTCTGTATACCACATGTGGATGGCAAAACATGAGTTGTGTAGCGAAAAGTTTGTATAAACGTCAAGAGCAGGTAAATGAAGCAACTTTGAGGAGGAATGACAAGGTTTGAATATGAAACTTTTCTGGTGAAACTCTCTCTCTCTCTCTCTCTCTCTCTCTCTCTTTATACTACTGTCTAACTATATGCCACCTCATTTACTGCCAAAAATTACATAGAAACAGTCCGCCACATACGGCTGGACCTTATCTAGTCTTAGCATTCCTACGAGGATCCGACAGACTTGTCGTCCCGGTCAGGTGCATTCATCTCTCGCTCTGCCTCCTGGTTAGTAGCCCGATGAATTTGCACCCTTTCCCTGACCATGGCCAGCTGCTGCACAGTGAAGTTAATTACCACCCGCAGTGTTTCCTCGCCCTCGCCAACGGGGGTAGGGGGCTGCAACTCCAGGTGTCGCTACTGAATGTTTCGCATCCTCTCTTCAAATTCTGCTTGCTGCTTCCGATGCCTTTCGTTGTGCCTTCGGACCTCTTCCTCGAGCTTTGTCCTCTGCACACAAAGCAGCCCATCAAGCTATATACCAAAATGGAAATAAACTATTTAAAACACAGAACAAGCCTAAATTGCATGCGAACAGATGCAGGGCAAATGCTCACGTCAGGTGGTGCGTGCCCTGCCATCTCGACCGAATTTCTCTCACAACACACTGACGTCACCGCAGGGTTCTATGGCTCCGCCTCGTCTCAAATGAGAGAAGTCTCTCTCTCTCTCTCTCTCTCACACACACACACACACACACACACACAAAATCACACAAATCTATTCTCTCTCTCTCTCTCTCTCTCTCTCTCTCTCCTATACCCTAAACCCAAGCACACACACCCTAATCCGTCTTTCACACACACACACACACACACACACACCCACATGTACGCCTCACCTCTCTCTCTCTCTCTCTCTCTCTCTCTGAATCACATGGAGAGAGCTATAATCAACACATTCTAGAGGCAGAAGCTCCTTTGGTCAGAGGGCTGCTAGAGGAGGCAGACCTACATCATCACTGCCAGAGGAAGCAATACTCACTTCCATCGCTGACAAAGCGCTGATAGAGGAGGCGAAAAGCTACTCATTTCCATCGCTGACAGAGGGTTGAAAGTGCATCCATCGCATTTTGGACTAAAATGATTTGTCAATAATCAGAGGCAGAACACCTGTTTTTTTTAGGAGACTCGCTCCTTCTGTCGCACTTCAAAGAAGGAGGCTTGCTCCTTCTGCTTCATTGCACTCCAAAGAAGGTTGCTTTTCTTGGCAGAGCCATCGCAATCTGGGCTATAAGCCAATTCTCCTCGGGAATCTCCATGGCTCCCAAGAAAAAAGGGGGTGCCCCTACGCCCCCCCCTCTATTCACCTCTTCTCCTCCATCATCTGAGAGGGAGGAAGATGCTATTTCACCTACAACAATCCCACCGCTAGCTGTACTAGAAGGCATCACTGTTGCACCCTCTATTTTCACCGACAATCCACTTGCTATCACAGAAACGCATCAGCTGTCCACGGTCGATTACACTCCTTCTAGGCCTATTGAGAGTCTTTATGCCTATGATATTGGTTTCATCCGAAACGAAATCCTCGGCATTAAGAAACAACTACAATTTTTTGAAATGGCGAATGGCAAATTGGCTCTAGATCTCGTGGGTGTCAAAGAACGGGTGGGGCAGCTTGAGCAAGAAAATGTATATCTTAAGCAACGGCTTGCAGAACGTGTACCTTCTTCAGACGAAACTTCCAACAAAATATCTTGCTTGGAAAAACAGGTCGAAGAGACAAAGACATGGGCAGCACTCTTCAAACCGGATGATATGGGAAGCAAACTCTCATCACTTGCAAAACAGGTTGAAGAAACGACATCGATCCTCAAACAAGGTAATCACATGGATAACAATTTGGAGACAGTTTTGGATGAACAAGCTAGAAGAGCTAAAAAGGCTCTCAATATTAGAGTAAGAGGCATTGCCAACGGCGGTAAACCAATAGATGAAGCTACAGATTTACTCGTTTCCAAGTTATCTCATCTTGTTGATGGTTTTGATACGGCATAGCGTAGTAAATTCGATGACAACGTTCTTTTTATCAAATTTCGCTCTCTTCAACACCGCAATGCAGCCCTTCGGCTTAGAACAAAACTCAAAGGCACTTTCATTTATATGGATGATGATTTGACAAATACCCAATGGTTAGCAAGGAAAAAGATTATTCACGAAGCAAAAGAAAAAGGGCAAAGGGTCGTTTTTATCGACGGCAAACCAAGATATTTCGACCTCCTCTCACACTAGGAACTTGGGGCTCCCGGGTTTAGGAGCTGCCCGAGATCCCCTACCATTTTGAGACTTGGCTTCTAGAATTGCAATGGTTTTTTATCATCATCATCGGCAGGAGATTTGGCTGACTTTATAAGCAAATGTGACATTTTGTTGTTGGCTGAAACCCATGAGTCCTTATATCATCCTCTTCCGCATATACAGGATTACTCTTGGCATTCTGTTTTTCGCCCATTTGTGAGGGGAAAAACCTGTCGTGGATCTGGCGGAGTAGCTTGTTAATACAGAGCCACGACAGTTAAGATGGTTAAGCAAGATCCGTATGCTCGATATATATGGCTACATACTATTGGTTCATTATTGGGATTACCGCAGGACATTTATATGGCTGTATGTTACTTCGCTCCACAGACTTCGGCGTTTGCTGAATTTGGTGGGGACCCATTTTAGGCACTCTCAGATTATATTGCTGTTTTTTCTCAGCAGGGCTACATTTTGTTAGCAGGAGATTTCAACGCCCGTACTAGCTCCAGACAGACAGAATTTCATGCAGATATTGACGTTCTTCGGCTTCATCCTCTGGATATTGATCGAGTATCACAGGATGCACACACTTCAGTTACATCTTTTGGAGAGCAGTTGATTACTCTTGCGGAGACACATTCTCTGGCCATCTTGAATGGCCTCACACAATGGCCTTCCTCATCAGCGTTTACATGTTATCCTCATGGTGGAGGACATAGTGTAGTTGACTACTTTAATGGATCACCTGCTTTGATCCCTCACATCTCTGATTTCTCCATTACACCTCCTACCATTTCTGATCACTCTCTCCTACGCCTCTCACTGGGTCACATAACCCCATCTTCTAAAGTTCCACGCTCCTCTTCTACTAACAAATGTGTTCCCTTTACTCACTCTGGACTCGCGAACTACACCACAACCTGTCCCAACTACTTACTCACTTCCCTTTCACGGCATCAGTTGAGCAACAAGCCACTTTTCTCTCTAAATCCCTCTTATCTGCAGCGTCCTCATCTTTCCCCACCAAGACGATATCATCTCATAGACGTGTTCACAACCGCTGCTATGATGCAGAATGTCGCTCTCTTCACAAACATGTGGCAAATGCCAGATTACACTCCCCTGCAACACTCAAACCACACCAGAAAAAGTATCGTAAAGCCACCAGAACAAAAAAGATAACATACCTACGATCACTCTGCCAAAGGTTGATCGATTCTTTAGATTCCTCTTCCTCCTCCTTTTTCTGGAAACATTTCACCAGATCCTCTTCGACTTTGGCCCCCATCGCAACCGAATCTTGGGTTGAATATGCCACAAAACTTTTACCCTAGACTCCCCTCCTACCTTACTCTCACCACGACTTGCCCGCTGCACGCTTTTTACTGCACACATGGTTGAAAATGCCATTAACCATGCCAAACTTCATAAAGCCACTGACGATGAGTCTCTAAACGTGGATTTCCTAAAACCTGTAGCACATCTTATCTCGCCCTTTATTGCTCATGCTTTTAACACTGGTGTGACCTCTGGTTTTCCTACCGCATGGTGTACTAATATTCTTCATCCCATTCTCAAGGCAGGTGATCCCATAAATGTAGAAAACTACCGTACTATTATGATTGGTCACACTTTGGGGTTTATGGTTCCATTTTACAGACGGTTACTGGATCTTTTGCTGAGACTGAGGATTTACATGCTATGGGTCAGGCTGGGTTCAGACCAGGATACTCTACCCAGATCAGATTTTCATTTTGCGATGCATCATTGAGGAGGCACGACATCAGACACAGAGAGTTTATTGTTGCTTTGTGGATTTCCGCAAAGCTTTTGACTCAGTTCCGAGACACCTCCTTTTCCAGAGATTATCTTTGCTTGGCTTCACAGACGAGACTATTGCCGCGATCATTACATTATATGAGCGAGTTTGGGCGCGGTTCAGGGACGGTAGTGGTTGGTCCTTGCTGATCCACTCTACCATTGGAGTGAAGTAGGGCTGCCCCTTATCTCCTACTCTCTTTGCACTATATATTGATGACCTCGAGCAGATTATTCAAGAGGAAGGTTTAGGGTTTAGGGTTTAGGGTATAGTACACTGAAATACAAAAGCTCCAAAAAAGAATTGCTGGCTATCAATGCCACTTGATAGTCAAGACTGATAAATCCTTAAGCCATTCTGTCTTTTAATTGCAAAAATTTAGGGGAATAATAACTCATTTGCAGCAGTATATTGCATCTGAAGGAGGATCACAGCTAGAAAAAAGGCCTAAGAAACAAACCGCTGATAAATTATGGATCAATGACTGAAAGTCAAAGTATCAATTGATGCACAAGAAAAGCTGCTTGTAGATAATCACTAGAGAAAAAGTAGATTTTGGCTAAACAATGAGGGATATGGAAGGATTACTCTATTGAATTTAATGAGACTGCATCAACTAGAATCTTTTCATAAATGACAATGAAGATAATGAATACAAAACTAGTTATAGGGGTTGGTTGCACCCTTTGGTATTTTTGACGGCCATTTAGGCCTATTTACCATTATTCAATACGAATGAGGCTACTATCAAGAGCTATATTCTTGGAATAGATAAACTCGACATTAATTATTCCGATAACTTCCCCTTAATGACTAGGTTATTAATATAAGTAGATCATCCTACTCCATTTTTGACAGCATCCAACAAAATTAAAACTTGCCAAAGTATGTTCATCATATGCTGCTTGTCTCTACCTGAATTTTCCTGCATTTGCAAATCAGAAATAACCTGAAATACAGTCTTCTATTGAGTGCGTTTGGTCCAAGTATGAACTCAAGATTTTCAATCTTCTTCACAAGTTTGCATTCACCATTGTTTTGATGCCATGAAAAATGCTGCAAGAATACTTTTGATCATCAACTATTTCAATCATCTTCGTAAATTCACAATATTCTTGCTTCACATTCACAAATCCAAGCACAAACAAGATAGACTGTGATTGTTGCATTGGTTGTTGTACATAACCAAAACAAATCTTCTTTAGGCTCGTTCGCTTTAGAAACATGTTCTTCAATGAGACAAGAAAGTTGAGCTGACTCGAGAAATCAATTTTCATCACCCACATTAGAAGGCAGATTCTCCATGTCAAGCAGTCTGTATAGAAGGCTGAATGGCGTACATTCCTCATCTTTTGTGGATTTTAATCTAGTTGCTTGAGACATTAACCATCCTCCTGTGTGCTACAGGTTTCAACGGTGGCATTCAGTCGCTTGAGAATGTGAACTTTTTTCACATATGGCAAGCATTTTCAAATGCACACCAATGCAATGGCAACAGGCTCCTTCCATGAATTCCAAATCAGAATCCTCACAATCTGTTTTTTAAAATTTACACAAGAAGGAATGTGTTTTGCAAAATTAAGTTACAGGCTGTTTGTGGGACTTTCATCCCACCATAATCAGAACAAACAACCGTAACTGTTGGTTGTATTATGTCCTTGAAAACTATAGTTCATGCTGATTCTGATACCAAGTTAAATATTTAGTCAATGGGAAGGATGGCAAGACAATCCATGTGGGGGCTTCTTGATGTCTTTGCTCATTAGCAAGTGCTCACTCGTGCTAATGCTAACAAGTCGCATTTTTCTATAGTCTCTTGAACATTGAGGACAATGGCTTTGTGAATGCAGGAAAGTGGGAAATCAATCATCTCAGACACCTACTATTCGGCCTTCTTTATTAAACTTGGACACTCAAACCGGATAAACTTGTGTTTTAGCTCATTTGGGCATTGAGTCACAGGGTTTCCAAGAAAGGGATCTAAATCAGAACACAACCCTAATTGTAGACTTGAAACTGCAACATGACACTATAGATAACTCTGAAATTGGTTCAACTGATTGGAACTGTGAGTTTTTTCAAGGGAGAGTGCATGCATAGTTTCATTGTAGGAAGGACTACAAGCAGTGTATTTTCATCTGTTCTTGATATCTTTGTTGTAGAAGCATACATATCTCAGACTTCTCTGTTTGATTCTTGTGGTTTGCATGTTATTCAGTTGCCCTATCTTAGCAGCAACTTCCTTTCTTAGATTGTGGACAAAGGATCTGGGATAGAGAGTTTGAACTCCGGATACAGTAGACATGGTTCTGATTTGGCTCTTTGAGAAAAGATCAACATATATTTCTTAACTAAGGTTCTGGCTTACATGCTCCTTTGGGTTACATTCGACTTTTTTATATATTTTCATCACATGATGCCCTTGTGGAATTTTGTCAATATTTCACAGTTTGGTTTGAGCCAAGTGTTTTTTCTTCTGCATGCTGCTGCACATGGGCTTGCATTTAGATTGTTTTACATTTGTGAAACAAGACATAGAAGGCCTTTTTATGCCCCTACTTGTATAGGACGCTAGTCATGCATGACTATCTTACATGGATCATTTTCACTGATGTTCACGGCCAAGTTTCTTGTTCATTGTTGCCTATAATTTTTGCATTCAGAACATTTTAGAAAACTACTCTAATTGGTAGTTTAATTTTGTGTTGTTTCTGATCAAACTATATCTCCTGCTTCCAGGAAACTTTTCAGATGTTTTATATGCAGAAGATTGTTTATTCGCTGACCCAACAGTCAAATTTTATGGTAAGTGAGAGACCTATTCCTTTTTTACTTTTACAGTTATTCAACCTGGCCTTCTTCAATTTTCGACCTTCTCACAAAGTTCTGACTTGTGTGCTAAGCTAGTCCCTCAGCCATTACTGCTGGGTCTCCCTTCTAAGTATAGCATAAAAATCATATGCTTTTGCTTTGTTTTCTCATTTCAGAAGTGAAGGGTTTGTGTCTTTGCTAAGCAAGATTGCATTCCAGTCTGTATTTGATACAACAAGGTGTCTGTTTGCCGTATTAGCCTACAGAAGTTATCATTGTGCTGCAAGCATGTGCAGTGTGTGCATAGACGGGGTATATATTCCGTCATGCTGTTGATGTTCATATTGAGACAATTGGGCGTATGAGATGGTACCTGTTGATATTGTTGGAAATAATTGAATTGCTGACTGAAAGATTATTTGTGGAGCTGTATATTCTAGGAAAAAGGTTCTTGATGTGCAGTTGTCTCAATTAATTTAGAAATGACTTTGAGCTTATGCCAGGACTGGGAGGACACTACCATTTGCTCAAATCTTATATCTGTTTTGGCAGGAAAGGATTTGTACAGGCGTAACTTGAAGCTATTAGTCCCTTTCTACGAGAAACCATCACTTATGCTCTTTAGCATTAAAGAGGTGCAACTATGTCCTAAGCTGTTATGCTTTTGTGTTATGTAGGATGGCTTTTATATGTAGAGCAGCATAAGTTGAAGCTACTCGTCATCTTTGATATAGAACTGATTAACTTTCTCTAGCATCAAGGTGGAATAATCTTTTGGTAAGTTTCTGAACTGTTTATTTCAATAAGTCCAATTATTCAATATTCCCCTTCACAATAAGATCTAGAAGGCTAGGACAACAATTTCAATTTTCATTCCAGTGCTTTGGAAGCTTTTGTTATTGTGGAGTAGCGAGAGATTTATCTGGCATTGTGCAAATTTCAGAAGTTCTTCCTGTTCGATCTTTGGCTATAAAGGCAATTTGGTACCCTTTCATCATATGAATGTTGGACCAAATGCCTGCAGGCTTCCTTCAGTTGGAAAATGTGGCCTGGAGCATTCATGGTTGAACATTGCTATTCCATCCAGGCCCCATCTTAAGGAGATATATAGAATCATTGGCACTAAAACCATACCCTTTCTTCCATTCCTTTTGGTTTCCTTCTTATGAGGCTCATGTTTTGAATTTACATGTTTTTGCAAAGGAAGTGCTACTCATATTTTCTGTTTAGCAGGTATTTGTGGAGATCCAATGCAACAGTCTTGCTCTCTGCAGTTTCCCTTCTGCCTAGTGTAAACCAGATGCTATTTTGATGTTAGTCTATTTCTGGTCTGAAAGCGGCCATCCTGGCTTTTTATCAGTGATATGGAAGCTGATGTGATAATCAAATCATGTTTAAGGGGGGATAATATTGTGTAGTGCTGACATTTTGTTTCATAAGATTCATTGATCTTAGTGAGGATCTGACGACAAGTACCTTGGTAGCTATGTGAGCATTACATTTGATCCTCCATTACTGGGGCTAATACTGCATAGGAGTAATTTTTGCGAGTCAAATTCCAATCGGCGCGCGGGATGTAACCTGAATAATTAACAGTGGGTGGAAAAAATTTTCCAACATGGTATCAGAGCCAATGGCTATCTGATTCTTATATCTAATCTCAACTGCTTACATAGTTGTAGGATGTCACAGGGCAGCTGCTTTCATAATGTGTTTGAAAAGAGAGAAGATGCATTGCATGCCAAGGCATCTTCATGAACCAAAAAGTGACAATTTTTCATTTCAGCACAATAATGCCAAGAAATTTTCTTATCAAGCTCCTCTTAAGCTGCTTGTCCCTCCAAGAGTAGCCAGTAATGAGACTGAAGCTCCTTATCTCCATAAGCTGCCGATCTTTAAGTCCTCTACCTACCTTTCTAGTCTTGGATACCATGACTGGATGGCTGGGCTGAACAAATGTGTATTAACTCTTCACAACCATGCCTGCTCTCTGACATAGCTCAATGACCACTGCACCACCCCGTCCTGTCGATTAGTCCTAGCACGGTTTAGACGCTCCCAGTCTTCAGCCCATGATGGTCATTCTTAACCTGCATCTCTGACCTTTTGTCAGATGCGTGCTCATTGGTTTGCAACTAGTGTTAGGGTCGCGAGACGACAACATAACCCTCGACAGACCAAGTTTCCAAGAGAGGTGGTTGACTAGCAAATTCAATATGAATTGACAATCAAATTAGGCAGCTAGCTCTAGTAAAGTTAGGTGTGTCTCTAGGTGTGACGTGGTGCACTAGCAAGAGTACGAGTTAATAAGGTGTGTCAAGAATAATCATCATGAGCCTTGCTGTCAAATTTGTATGCAGATTGAATTGTAACTAGGGCTAGCTGACAGATTACAGTAGGTAGGGGTGGTCTAGTGATCACCAAGACACAATGCGGCACATGGGTGGCTGCTAAGGAGGGATCAGCGTATTTTGCACTGTTGTGGCAATGCTGGGGCCCTTCCATCCAACCATGGAAAGGAAAGGAGAGATGGGGAGACGAAGGGGAAGGTGGTGGAGCTCCCACCACCAGCCAAAAACCCTTGGATGGTACTGCACCATCACTGACTTCTCAGTGACGGTGCAAAGTAAGCTGATCTGTTAAGTAGTCACTACACCTTTTCAGTCAAGTCAAGAAACGAAGTTACAATAAGTGGTCTGACAAGTTGGTCTGCGCAACTACTAATGACTATGTAGCGTAGGGGACTTATTAAAAGAGCCTATGATGGGATAATGCCTCAATGCTCATTCTTTGCTCTGACTAGTTGGTAGAGAGGAGCTTGAGAGAACATCTGTTACACTCTCTTACTGCATACCTCCAAGTGCAGGTTAACCACAGAGACTGAACGATAGACGTTCCACCCTGCCATAGGACCCAATCCAGGTCCACCCTCCGTGCCCTTGGCCTGTGACCGATAACAAGCAAGATCCGACTTCCATCCTGGATAGTGTCCCATACCACTGCCAAGGCTCTCAGCCATCACTCGTCTCAAGGTAGCACTCATCCTGGCTGTGTACACCACTCTCTATCCGCCTTCTCCTAGGTAGATAGAATGGATGGCAAATGAGACCTCCTTCCCTTGTATACCTTCAAGGTGAGGGACTCCAAGCCATTCGCACATCCTGGATTACGACACGTGGCAACCATGCAGGTTCACGAGTCACTAGTCAAGTCAATAGGTCCAATCGTCATTCAGTCTCAAGTTAGGTTTGGGACCTAACATTCCCTCCCCCTTAAAAAACTCCTCTTTTAAGGAAGGAAATCTGGGAATCTTAGTCTAAGGTCACGTTCCTTTTCCCAAGTGTCCTCGTCATCGGAGCTTCCTTTCCAACGAACCAAGTACTCAGTTACCTGCCGGTGTCTAGTCCACGTTGACTTACATCAACCATGGCCTGTGGTTCCGAAGGTACAAAGGATGACAGGTCCTCAAGCTGAACTAGGTCATCCTGCAAGATCAAGTCATCCTTCCCACCTAGTCGTTCCTTTAAACGACTAATGTGGAAGATTGGGTGAACTTTGACTCCTTGAGGAAGATCTAGTTGATAGGCATTCCTATTGAGTTTCTTTACAATACCTCTCTAGAACGGACGATTCTCTCTCTAGAACGAGGCTCTGATACCAATTGTCACAAGCAAGTCTCTCCAAGCTCGTGAATCCTAGAAGGCCAATGTGTAGAATGAACCTCCATAGGCACCCCCTCTTTGAGTCCTTCTACCTGCTATTCCCATCAACTGGCACATGGCATCCACCTGTGGGTGATCAGTCCACTTGGCATGCATGGCCCCTGTGACCTGTGAATACTGAGTGACTCATAGGGTACCACCGCCGTGCCCCGCCAAAGACCTGTGACCCGCTTGGTCATCCCGACTACTTGCCGGCTAGGGTCCCGACGGTCAAAACACATCGCATCTCTGACAGCTTGTCAAGCGGCCACACCGGATCACTACTCGTGACGCACCGGTCCCAACTTGGGACAAATGTCCTCGTTGGTCACCGCACCCTTGCCAATAGTAGGCCTCAAGCCCTCTGGTAACCGGCCGTGCCGAGATCATGATAGAGCCGTAACTGGGCTCTAACAAGACCACTCCAGGGGTTCTATTCTACTTTTCCCCAGCGAAAATCTCAGGGGTGAACAAAGGTTGATGCAGTAGTTGCCTTAATTGTGTCAATTCCTTCAAACTCTTGCTATTGCAAATCAACAATCTGTTGCTGCAGATTATTAATTGCAAGCAACAAAATTCAAGGTAGAGGTAGATGTTGTAACCTCATGAGTAGGAGACATAGGCTGTATGGTAGGATTAGGATCCATTACTCAAGAGCAAGAGAGGTGAATTAAGAAGGGAGATGAGAGTTGAAAGAAAACACAAGTCAACTCAAGGAAGGCAAATACAAACTCAAGCTTGCTGGCTCCTCTACTATCCAAATGGTATTGTCCATGGCTGCCACAAGGATAAGAAGACAGTTAGGAAAGAGATGAACCACCACCTCCACTCTCTCTTCTCATGAAACTTAGCATAAGAGAGGCATACCTCCCTTTACATGCTTGATATAATTCTGCCAAATGGCAACAACTTGCCACCTATGACTGTCTAGAACCTTAGATAGGTCAGATTGGTGACTTGGACCACCTGCCAGGGTTACCTTGCCAGCTGGCGCCTAGGACACCCCGCCCCCTCATTGGTCCGCTCCCTCTCCACAGGCTGCTGCAGGCAGCAGTAGGCCACCGCTGCCCTGTGGGACCCGGTTTCCTCAATAGATCCTCGCGGAATCGCTGTCCACCACTGCTAATCCACGCGGGACCTCTGTCCGTCGCCTGCTGCCACCTGTCCGCTGCAGGACAGTGCCATGTGGCAGCACGAAAAGATATAGGAAAAGAACCAAAATATGAGTGAAACACTTTTTCCAGGTTCACTAACATATTTCTAAAAAAATCAGAACTTACAAGACATCCCTTTTGGATCAAACGTACATGCCTTCGGCATACACTGGCTCTGATACCAGATCTTCAAAGATCATAACTCAAATCATAGTTAGGAAGATAAATAATTGTTTGGAAGAAAGACCATCAAAGTCACATGGATAAATAGAATGGTCCTAGGTAGAGCAAAACCTTAATATAGATTCTAGTTAGTACCTTATTATGTTTAAAAAAAAACCTTCACATATTTTATGCGCTTGGCATAAAGTCCAGAAAATTAAATCACAAAAGGTTGCTAACTAATAAACTTTTGCTGATTTCAACCTGACCTGAAAGTGTTAACTGATTGAAGTTCATATATTTTTTATATAAGTTCGTTCTTTTATGGGATGCATGGTTGTAACCAATTTGTTATCGGCCAGTTGCCATTTCCAGCAAGCTTTTTATAGGGCTTGATTGTGTGAAACTTTCATCATAAAGCTTCTATCAAAGAGCCAAAAGAGAATGGCTATTTGGATTTAGTGTCAAATTTTAGAAGTGTGGTAAATCTATGACCAAAACGCCACAAACAATTCACCAAAAGTGAGTATGCATGCTATTCGAATTTTGTTTGTGGCCAGGCTAATTGGAAATTGTGGCATAAGTGGTGTCCCATGTATAGGCTTTTGACAACCCGACCTAGTGGGACAAAGGATGGTTCTGAAGGGGAGCTCAGTTCAGGTGCACAAGTACAAGGCTTCTTTTAGAGTCTGCTAATATAGCAAATTGGTTGATAAAGTCTTTGTTAGTTTGGTGTTGGCTTGTAGTTACACATCGAGCCATTGCTTTTCTTATTTTCTTCTAACTTGTCTAGCTGTAAGCACGAGGCCATGTTGCTTATCTCGAGGGAGAGAGTTTTTAGACAATTTTCTCATCTTTGCTAGGGAGCAAGTTTAAGTATGCTTGAAGCATATGTCTTGTATGTGGCACATGTGAATGATGCGAATCATTGTTTTGTGTAATATGATTTAAAAAATGTTATCAAGCATGATTTGTGTGATGTTTTTGTGTGTTTATTTAAACACTCAATTAAAACCTAGATCCACAACTGATGAGCCCAGGAAAGGGACTAAAGAGGCAAAAAAGATTGTTTGTATTGGAGTTTTGAACTCAAGATTAGTACTTGAAATTGTTATGGACAACCAGTGACTAGGAGCTTGTTAGAGATCTAAACACTACAGTAGGGCAAACACTAACTGATCCACCCAACCTTGCCTACTCCCTGATATGGAGTAAGCCCCTCCTAGTCCAGTGTGAGGACTAGTAGCATGCATATTGCCAAGTGTTGGCCACGTGGCACTGACGTGGCCGACTGCACGTCGGGACCCAACGTGGGGCCCTATCCTGCTGACAGGGTCCCTATGCTGTGTTAGGCCCGCCATGGCTATGGACCGTGCCGGGGCACCCTAACACTGTCTTGCCCTGTTGGACGTGTACGCTGGACACCCTAACTGTGGTATCTGACCCCTTAAGTTCCCTAGGGTTCGGCACTGGTTACAGGCTCGTAACACTCCCTCCCCCTTAAGAACCGTCTTGGTCCTCTATGACAAAGTCTGGAAAAATCTTGCGAAGGACGCTGCCTTTTTCCCAAGTGGTATTCTCAACAGGCTGATCATTCCACTTGATTAGATATTTTTGGTATAGTGTATGACGAGTCTGCGTCTCTCTACTACCAAGGATCTCCTCTGGTTCATGTGGAGGTTGTTGAGAATCCAATGGGAGAACTAGAACACTGTCCGCTACCAGATTTTCAGATCCGGTTAAGGCTTTTCGTAACTGGCTTACATGAAAGACTGGAAAAACCTTACTGCTGCGTGGGAGTTCTAGTTCATAGGTGACCTCGCCTAGTCTCCTACTAATGGTAAAAGGACCACAATACCTAGGAGATAACTTAGCACACACTCCTGATTTGAGGGTTTTAGAGTCAACTGGGACTCGTAGAAAAACTTTCTCACCAACGGAGAACTGCACATCCCATCTGTGTGGATCTGCATAATGCCTGGCTCGATCCTGGGATTGCCTAATGCTACGCTTAGCATGTTCTATCATCTGGTTTAGGTCTTCTAAAAAGTTTTTGGCTGCTTCAACTTTTTCTTGTTTAAACCCTACAGCTGTGGGTGAGTGTGGCTGAAAACCATACATTAGCATAAATGGGCTGTATCCCATAGCTGAATGTTTGGTATTGTTATAAGCAAACTCTAATATTGAGAGATACTCCTCCCAATTAGTCTGTTGTTTGCTGAAGTATGCACGAAGCATATCCTCCAGCACCTGATTTACTCTTTCTGTTTGACCGTCCATCTGTGGATGGTCGGTGGTACTCATATTTAGTTTAGTATGGAGATGATGGAATACTGCCCTCCAAAAATTTCCATTAAACTTATTGTCTCGGTCGCTGACTATGTCGGAAGGTAGACCGTACAATTTAAATAGCCCATCTATAAACAACCTCTCTAACTCTGGAGCTCTAACGGTTGCTTTAGTCGGAATAAAGTGAGCCATTTTGGTCAGACGGTCAACTGTGACCCATATAGCGTCGTTCCCCTTTTGGGTCTTAGGCAGGTTTACTATAAAATCTATGGAGATACTCTCCCACTTACCAGCTAGTATATCTAAGGGCTGTAACAACCCTCCTGCCTTCAAACGCTCTGCTTTATTAACCTGACATTTCTAGCAACTGGTTACATATTGTTGGACGTCCTTTTTCATACTGGGCCAGAAAAATTGCCTACGAAGAAGCTCATAGGTCTTTTGAATGCTTGGGTGCCCCACACTAGGACTGTCATGACACTTATATAGGACCTGTTGCCTATAATCCTCTGAGTTGGGGACACATACTCTGTCTCTATAGAGCAAGTACTCATCCTGAATGGAATATTGTTTCCATTTGAATCGTTGAGTCAAACTGACCCTCAACCACTGCGGTTTTCTTGGGTAAAACAGACTCTAAGTCCTCAACGTCATCTGACGTATACTCGGACTAATCATCATCAATGGAAGCTGCCTTATTCTTGGATGAACTAGCACCAGCCCCGGGAACTGGTTCTGGAGTCTGTAACTGTCTGCTCTGGACTGAGCTCCAGATAGTAGAGAAGTAAGCATCATGCTGGCACTTCCCTCTCAAGGACTCGAGTAACTCACTACGAATTTGAGTAAAACTCAGCTCATTTATCATAGGCAATCTACTAAGGGCATCTGCTATTGTGTTGAATTTCCCCCGTCTATATTTGATAGACATATCAAACTCTTGCACTAACTCAGCTCAACGAGATTTTCGACCTTTGAGCTCAGGCTGATTGCAAAGGTATCTAAGGCTTTCATGGTTTGTTAGGACCTCAAAGTTGGCACCACACAAATAATGCCTCCAAGTCTTAAGGGCATGCATTATGGAGAAGAGTTCCTTTTCATAGGCACTATACCTAGTCTGTGCTGGTTCGAGTTTTTTACTCTCGAACGCAACTGGTCGTCCATTTTAAGTAAGTACGGCACCAACTACAAAGTCGCTTGCATCAATTTCGACCACAAATGGCTGATTGGTGGTCAACGACTTTTAGAATTGGTGCAGTAGCTAAGGATGTTTTGAGAGCATCAAAGCTCTCGTGCTGTGCGGACTCTCATTTGAACTCCTTGCCCTTCCCCTTAAAAAGATTTGTCATAGGAACTGCTATTTGAGCATATTCTATGACAAATCGTCTGTAATATCCCGCCAAACCTAGAAAGATCTGTAGCTCTAAAATATTCTGAGGTCTCAGCCAACTGAGTATGGCTTTAACCTTACTGGGGTCCATCTTAATCCCATCTGCCGAGATAATGTGACCCTAATAAGCTACTTCTTCAACGAAGAATTCACACTTAGGTTTCTTAGCATAAAGCTTATGCTTTCTAAGCAGTCAATTAAGATGCTCCTTCCTCGTTTTACTGTAGACGAGGATGTCATTTAAAAATACGACTACAAACTTACCCAAGTATGGTCTGAGGACACTGTTCATCAAGGTCATAAAGGTAGCTAGATCATTTGTGAGCCCAAATGGCATCACCTTAAACTCATAATGATCGTGACGAGTCCTGAAGGCTGTTTTTGGGACATCTTCCGTTTTTATACAGACTTGATGATATTCTGATCTAAGGTCAATTTTACTGAAAAACTTAGCCCCGTCGAGCTGATTAAACAACTCGTCTGCTGATCAAACAACTCGTCTGCTGAGGCATTGGGTACTTATTCTTAGTAGTGACCTTATTGAGGGCTCTGTAATCTATGCAAAGACGCATAGACCCCTCTTTCCTTTTCACCAAAAGGACTAGTGATGCCCACGGTGAACTACTAGTCTGAATTTGACCTTTCCCAAGATAATCTGTTAACTGCCTAGTTATTTCTTCATCCTTTGTTCGGCTGACCCGATACGGAGGTTTAGAAACAAGTGTTGTACTTGGTACTAGGTTTATTACATGATCTACATCTCTGCTAGGTGGTAAACCATGCGGTAAATCTTCAGGAAAAACATCTTTAAATTTAGACAATAAAGTTTCTAATTTATTTACTTTATGTTGTAACGAACTAGAAATAGAAACTTCTGGAATAAACTGAAAGTCACATAGGAATACCTGATGGTCGCTATCCCCAATTAACTGATAGAGCTCTGAACTGCAGACCATGTTGTGAAGAAACAAAGAATGCTAGAATAGCTCAAAATCTGGATTCAGGACCCTAGAGATGCTATTTTCAAGGACTACTTGAACTTAACAAGTCTAGGAATGAAACATGCATCTGAAATACACAAAGAACAGCAAGCTGTAGATCATAAGAATGATCCTAATTCAATCCTCTTTGAACTCTATTCATTGTCTATGAAAGAATCAAGATGTGGACTATTTCCTACTTGCTGGCTACATCAAATAGGTGCCTCAGATCTGTAAAATCAGATTCTGATCAGCTTCTATATGACTTCTATTCACTATGAAAGAAAAAGCCTATGCAAGAGAAACCACTAGCAAAAGATCCTATTCAAATCTGACAATTTATGAAAGAGATAGGATGAAAATTGGAAACCAGATCCAACGCCCTACTCTAGATTGTTCGGTGGCTGCCCTGCTTCCAGAATAGTGGAATTCGAGTGGGACAAGATCAGAGAAGGAGCGCCCTCCTCTATGGATCAGTTTGCAACAGATTTCATGCAAATTAGACAAGAAATGAGGGAGAAACTTGTGAATTCCCTGATCTGATCCACATGCGAGTTTCTACACAAATCTGAGATGAAGAGGACAATACACTGATGAAGAATGGAAGCTTATTCCAGAAATCACACCTCTCTAAATCGTGGAGGTTCCGTTTAATAGAATTGATGTATGTACAAAGCATGGCATGCTATTGCCAAGTGTCCAAGGTAGGTGGCAATTTGCATGCCTATTTGCATGTGTCTAATTTGTCATGCATGCATCTTGCATGTTGCATGCAAACTACGATATGTGGCAAACTCATTCTTCTTTCCCATGCACATGTGCATGGGGGTCTACCAAACTCAAGTGGGTATGTGGCATTATCATGCAAGAGGGCCTCCCACGAGTTTGTACCAAAAACAATTTGCCTAAGTTTGGGCCTCAAAAGTTTTTGTACCCATGTGACAAGTTCTATTTATTTAACAAGGTTTATAAGTTCAACAACTCCCCTTAAACCTGTTTAAATAAATAACTCCCAAAGCCTCCCGATGCTTTTCAAATAAGCTCTTGTCCAAAGGTTTGGTGAAGATGTCGGCTACCATATCTTCACTTGGTACATACTCCACTTCGATGATTTGTTTTTCAACCAAATCTCTGATGTGATGATATCTCATCGCTATGTGTTTGGTTCTTGGATGAAATACTGAATCCTTGCTTAGTTGGATAGTTGAAGTGTTATCCATGAGAAGTAAGGATTTTCTTGAAAGACACCAAGCTGGTTTGAAATATATTGCATCCATAAGATCTGATTGCACGCCTTTGCTGCTGCTACATATTCTGATTCACAAGAAGATTGAGCGACAATTGATTGCTTTTTACATACCCATGAAATAGTTGCACCTGCAACTAGACAAACACTTCCAGAGATGCTCTTTGAATCATCCTTTTTGGACATCCAACTTGCATCTGTATGGGTGACAATTTCTATACTTTTGTCATGGGAAAAATAAAGTCCATAGTTTATAGTATGATAGAGATATTTCAAAACATGTTGTGCTAACTTCCAATGCTTCAAGCCCGGATTAGCATTGAATTGACTAAGACTGAAAACTGAAAAAAGCTATTTCAGGCCTAGTCCAAGTTGCTAAATTTATAAGGGAACCAATGAGATGTTGATAAGGAATAAGAGCCATTTGTTCTTTTTCCTCGGTTGTAGGACAATCATCCTTTGATAGTATGGTTCCTGCAGGCATAGGAACCAATTTTTCCTTACAATCTTGCATGTTAAACCTGTCAAGAAGTTTTGAAATATAGAGAGATTGATGTAAGAAATAGCTAGAGCTTTCCTTTTCAATTTGCACCCCAAGATAAACCTTGGCTTCTCCCATATCAGCAATTTCAAATATAGAGGATATTTGCTTCTTGACTATCTCCATATTTTCTGTGGACTTAATGGCAATCAATGTATCATCAACATAAACACCAATTATTACTATTTTTCCATTAAGGTACTTTGTATAAACATTTGGATCAACACTAGTGGGAGTAAACTTCAAACCTTCATTCTTCTTTTGGAACCAGGCCCTTGCTGATTGCTTTAGGCCATATAGCTCCCCCTCAGAGAGCAAACATGATTAGGAAATTCATGGGATGTAAATCCCTCGGGCTGCTCCATATATAGCGCCTCTTGTAATTCTCCATAAAGCTAGGCTGTTTTTTCATCCACTAGGTGGACAATTAAACCATGTTGGGCAGCAAATGCAAAAATATATCTCACACTAGAATGTTTGATAACCGGGGAAAAGGTGTCAAAGTAATCTATACCATACTTTTGTGTAAAACCTTTTTCTACGAATCGAGCTTTGTATCGATTGATCTTGCCGTCTGGTCCAAACTTGTATCGAAATATCCATTTGCACTTGATTATTTTCCTTCCTTCAAGTAGTAAGGTTTGAGATCCCATACTTTCCTTCGATGCATGAAATTTATTTCATCTTGCATGGCCAACAGCCATTTGTCCTTTTCCTTTCCTCCTATAGCTTCCTTGAAGAGGTAATTGGCTGCTCCAACTGCATCAGCCCAATATGTTTTGGGAAGACGTGCATGTGCAAGCATGCACTTGGCTGCCTCCACCAGAGTCTGATTTCTTCTTTCGGCAACTCCATGATGTTGGGGAGTATAAGTTGTAGTCACCTGATGTGTAATGCCCTTTTGTCTGCAATAGTCTAGAAACTCATTAGATATGTATCTCCTGCTCCATCACACCTTAAAAGAATGAGTTTGTGTTTTGTAGTCCTTTTTGCAAAAGCTTGAAATTCTTTGAACATTTCAAATGCCTTGGATCTTTGCTTCAAGAAATACACAATACACATTCTTGTATAATCATCTATGACTGTAATGAAGTATTGAGCATCATCTAATGAAGGAACATTCATAGGACCACAAATATCTGTATGAACCATTTCTAAAGGCTTCTTGCTTATTAAAAAGAGATCTGTGCATCTTCCCTTTATAACAAGCATCACACTGAAGATTAGTGATTCCTTCGTGGATCTTAAATCCAACAAACTGACCTGCTGAACTTCTTTCATGAAGTGACTTTAAAGATACATGACATAATCTTCTATGCCATAAGAAATCTAAGTCTGAGACTACATGCAATTCTTCCTTGTTTGGTAAAACCTCTAAGTAATAAAGGTTATTCCTCCTCTTTGCATGAGTTACAACAGCCTTTGTTTTCATGTCTAAGACTCAACATACATCCACATCAAAAGATACCTTTAACCCTGCATCAATTACTTTTGTTACAGAAATAAGGTCTTTCATTAAGGAAGAAACATAGAGAGCCACAGGAAGAACTAACATCCCTTTGGAAGTTCTAAGTCTTAGATCCCCTATTCCTTCGACTTTATGCATGCTACCATCTCCTAATATTACTTGCTTTTCATAAGAGATAGAAGAAAGATTTGACACATTGTTTTTACTAGAAACTATATGTGAGGTGGCACCCGAGTCAAGCACCATCTCAATCTCCGAGTTAATTGAAGAGACCATATTGCACTCTTCATGTTCATTGATCATGTAGGTGCATGAGAGTTCTTCGGCTGATTTGGATGCCTCTCCAGCTTCAATAGAGTTGTCTTCCAAAAGGTGTGCCTTCGACTTTCCTTTCTTCTTCGTTGGGTTTTGCTTGCAGTAGATGGCTGCATGTCCAGTGATCTTGCAATGGATGCATGATATCTTTGGATTGCACCAGCACTTGGTGGGTATGTGGCCATCTTTCCCACAATAGTCACATGTGGGTTTTGGCCCCTTCTCTTTGCTCTTCTTTGACTTTTGCTTCTTCTTCTTCTTGTCTCCCGGATTGGTGAAGTAAGCTTCCTGCCGAGCTGCTCTTTCTCTTCTGAGGTGATCTTCTTCAATCACGGCATTACTTGCTTCTTCAAAACTCATGTTGGGTGTACTTGCTAGAATTGTCCTAAGTGAGTCAAAAGAAGTGGGAAGAGCACCAAGAAAAATAGACAACTTCTGGCCATTATTAATGGCATATTCTTGTCCTGCAAGAGCTAGAGAAGTAAAATAACTTTTCATCTCATATATAAATTTCTTTATATCAGTCTTACCACTCCATGTCATTGTATACAATCTATTTGACATATGTACAACTTCAGAAGTGGATTTAGTTTCAAATTTTTTTTTATTATTATTTAGATAGTTCCAAATATCTTTGGCACTACTCATTTCAGATATTTCAAGTAGAATATCCTCTGAAGTGGAAAGACTGATCCAAGCACATGCTTGATCATCTTTTCATTCCACTTGTCTCGATCTCTTTGTGTGGCTCCATCTGTTGGTGTAGGTCCATTGATGATCTCGCATACTCCATTTCTCTTGAGAACCAGCATGATGAAATATTGTCTTCCAAATGGAATATCGTCTTCCATTTTCCAAGATGAGGCCAACTGGATTTAAGGTGAGTAGGCTTGTGTTTTCCATTTCTGATTGCATGCTTCCTGTAACCACAGCTCTGATACCACTGTTGTAAAGAAATAAAGAATGCTAGAATAGCTCAAAATCTGGATTCAGGACCCTAGAGATGCTATTTTCAAGGACTACTTGAGCTTAACAAGTCTAGGGATGAAACGTGCATCTAAAATACACAAAGAACAGCAAGTTGTAGATCATAAGAATGATCCTTTTCAATCCTCTTTGAACTATACTCATTGTCTATGAAAGAATCAAGATGTGGACTATTTCCTACTTGCTGGCTACATCAAATAGGTGCCTCAGATCTGTAAAATCAGATTCTGATATATGACTTCTATTCACTATGAAAGAAAGAGCCTATGCAAGAGAAACCACTAGCAAAAGTTCCTATTCAAATTTGACAATTTATGAAAGAGATAGGATGAAAATTGGAAACCAGATCCAGCGCCCTACTCCAGATTGTTCGGTGGCTGCCCTGCTTCGAGAATAGTGGAATTTGAGTGGGAGAAGATCAGAGAAGGAGCGCCCTCCTCTATGGATCAGTTTGCAACAGATTTCATGCAAATCAGACAAGAAATGAGGGAGAAACTTGTGAATTCCTTGATCTGATCCACATGCGAGTTTCTACACAAATCTGAGATGAAGAGGACAATACACTGATGAAGAATGGAAGCTTATTCCAGAAATCACACCTCTCTAAATCGTGGAGGTTCCATTTAATAGAAATGATGTATGTACAAAGCATGGCATGCTATTGCCAAGTGTCCAAGGTAGGTGGCAATTTGCATGCCTATTTGCATGTGTCTAATTTGTCATGCATGCATCTTGCATGTTGCATGCAAACTACGATATGTGGCAAACTAACTTCTTCTCCCCCATGTACGGGGTCTACCAAACTCAAGTGGGTATGTGGCATCAACATGCAAGAGGGCCTCCCACGAGTTTGTACCAAAATTTTTTTGCCTAAGTTTGGGCCTCAAAGTATTTTGTACCCATGTACGACCATGTGACAAGTTCTAATTTAACAAGGTTTATAAGTTCAACACATAGGACTGTTGGAAACATCATGCTCCCCTTGCAACTGAATCTCTCTGCCATTACGCTGAAAGCCAAGGGTGTTCTCCTGATAATTTTTGTGGAGGGAAGGCCCTAAGCTGAAGAGCCAGTCTCTCCCGAGAACAAGGTCTGTACGATCCAGGTGCATTACCTGAAAGTTAATTTCATCTTGATACCCCTGAATATCAAGATTTAACTTACTTACCATAGTTTCCCAAATTTTCTTGTCTTCACCCTTGGCTAAAGAAACTATGTACCTATGCTAACTAGGTACCTTTGGAAGTTTGAGCTTCTTAACTAGGGTGTAGTTGATGAAATTGTGGGTTGTCCCATCATCAACCATGACTCTCACTAACTGGTTGCCAATTTTACCATGCATACGTACTAGGTCATGTGGCCCAAAGTTGAAGGGTCTCGCTAGCATTGCAGAAGTTAATTGGCAACAATGTTCATGATCTTCATGAAACACTTTTATCTCGGAAGCTGCCGAGTCACTTGGGAAGCTTATAGTCTGAACAAGATGAACTTTTTTCTTATCTTTTTTATCTTTTTTAATGAATGGCCCCTTGGGACACTGTCTGACTGTGTGACCCTTGCCCATAACACAAAGCACAAACGTTCTTGTTTGACTTTCTCAAAATCATCTGGTTTGAAGGGCTGTATGAGTGATGGACGTTTCTGAGGAGCTTCATTCTTAACTTTTTCTTCTTTCTTTCTTTTTAGAAACTTCTTTTTGAATTGAAAGTCTTTCTGAGTAGGTTGTCACAAAAGGATTGTTGCTTCGCCTTCTTCCTACCCCCTGAATCATCATAGATTTGAGCGTATCTGAGAGCTTGCTCTAAGGTAGTAGGCGAGTTTCTCTGAACCTCTACTTTGTATTCATCTCAAAGCCCACAGACAAACCCTTTGACGTTTTTTTTATCTTTAATATGGCCTCTCAATACTGCGAGATATACTGTATTAAGGATTTGTCCATTACTGTTCTCTCCCAGGCTTCCCAAGCTCTATCAAGTTCATTTTCAGGTAGAAACTCTCATAGGAAGGCCTCTTCAAAAGCCTTCCATGACCCCGGGGGGGTGGGTCTGCCCGATCTCTTGGAGGTTTAACCACCACTTATAAGCCATGGGTCCTAAGGAAAGACTGGCCTCGATTGCTTGCAAACGGTCAGGGGTCTGTTTAAGAGCATGTATGTTCTTCCATTTGCTGAGGAAGGTATGTAAAATGTCTGCATTTCTATCCTTCTCTTCCCCAATAAAAGTAGGAGGTTTTAAGTCTTTAAAGACACTGGGATGAGACCGTATAGGCTCACCCGATACTGATGGAAGTGGTGAAGGGGACGGTTGAGAAGTGGAATAGAGACTTCCTTTCACGGAGCTCAAGATTAAATCTTTGAGCTCGACGAATGAGTCTTCCACATTGGATTTGAAATTGGCTAAAGCCAGTTTCAATTCATCCACCTCTGTTACCAAGTGGAGATGTTGCTCCTTGCTAACCAAATCCTCTAGTTCTTCGGCGAATTGCTCCTGTTCCACTTCCATAGGTTCTATCCCTTTACTTAAGACCAAGGCTTCTGTTTCCAATTCGTTGATGCCTCTCTCCGGGGGTTGATTAGGTCCTTGAGGAGTGGTCATTTTCGGAATGGAAAAAGATGTACCTTAGATTCTGACTAGAACAAGAAGAAAGATTGACTGAAACTGGAAAAAATGAAAGTTTGAGTACTCAGCTCTGTCTCAGGTTTGTACTTCCAAAGAAAAAGCAAGAAAACTCCTCAGTCTTTCTGTGGCTGACAA
>MU835251.1:10000-40648 GCA_029204225.1 Diphasiastrum complanatum | reverse complement strand
AACGTTCCGGAACGTGGCTTGCAACTGTGGTATAATTTTAGTTCCTATTACCCAAATTTGTGATTTACTAGTCAACCTTAGTATGTTACAATTTCTATTGTGCGTCCATATGTTGACAATTTCTGTATGTCATATGTACCATTTTTAGTTCCTGAAGGTATCAATTGGTGTTTTTTCTATTCTTTCTTTATCTCTTTATTAATGAGATTCATCCAATATTTTCAGTATAGGTTGTGATTTCCTGAATTTTTTAAAAGCTCTTTGTAGAAAGTTCAAACTTGGGCTAGCAGGTAAGAACAAGGGAGAGTGACAATGTGTGGCTCTCTTGTTATGCAACTTGTTCTAGGACTATAATTTCTATGCATTCAAGCTACTAGACTTCAATGTGATGATCAGGTAGCTCCTGGTGCCTTCTATAAAAGGATAAGTTGTACCTTATTCACATTTAGTTTTATCAAGTTGATCGCTTTCCTGCTAAGCACCTTGTTTAGAAGTTCATCCTGCAAGTAAAGCAAAATCCCCTGTCACTGCAGGTCTATGGTGATTTAAAACTCACTGTTAATATGCTACTGTTGTGGAGCTCAAGACTGCAAATAGATGGTGGAGATGGTGGGCTTGACAGCACTTCAACCCTGGAGGCCAGTAACCTGCTCTTTCTGAGGGTATCGATCACTATCTGCTGGTTATTTTATTCTTGCAGTCATTTTGTGATGCTATCTTCTCTTCTTGAGATGAGGTGCGCAATCTATATTTCCACCTCTCTGCATGAGAATTATAACTGATGTTTGTCAACGTCATATCTGAAGTCAAGGCTTTTCAAGCTTAATCATTTTCATTTCTGATCTGATGCTATGTTTGCAGGAACAGTCAGTTATACAATCGAATTCGAATTTAGGAATGCATGGGCAGGGCCTGGTGAAGCTCTTTGGTGCAGGAGATGCTATCAAGGCCCAACGTTTATGTCTATCCTTGTTTTACAATATTCATGTATGAACAGAGCAAGAAACTTGATGGGTTCCACCATATTTTTTCCAACTAGCTTACCAACATTCAATTTAGGGTGTTGAAATTCTGTATGCAAGTGGAACTTTCATGTTTTTCTTAGCGTTAAAGGGGATTTTGTTTTACAGGTAGGAGCTGGTGCCTTGCTTGAGGCACCACCAGAAGAGAAAATTGGACATGAGTAAGTTTCGGATCTTTGAGCTGGTTGTGAGAGCCATGACATGAATCAACCCCTCATTATTGAGTGGACAGTTTTCTTGCTCATGTGTGTATTAAATTTATGAGCAGATTCTTATGCCTTTCTGTCTACGAATCAATGAAGCTGAAAATGTTGCCTTTATATGATACCTGTGCTATCGTAAAGCAATTGCCTTTACATTCTCATACCTTGTTGCTAATTGAAGCTGAAAACGTTGCCTTTATATAATACCTGTCCTATCATGAGGCAGTTGCCATGTTGTTTGAGTGGCCACTTATATTGGTCAAGGGTGGACTTAAGTTTTTGAGAGTTTTTGCTATCTGTTTCCTTCTTGTATATGCCTTCGCCTTTGTGAATTGAAGTACTTGCCAAGAAGCTGAAAACATTGTAGTTATGTGATATGATATATAAATGCTATCTTGTAGCAGACAGGAACTTGATTTATTTATTGTGTTTCCTTTTTAAATATTCATGCATAGCATCATATGTGTAGGCCCTTCAATTATTGTTTAGATGCTGGAGTTCAAATGTGAACTTTGATCTGTTTGCTAAATTTCAGGTCCTCTAAGCTTTATTGTGACAGTTCTTGCCCTGAAGATGTGATTAACCCTCCTGAGGACTGTACATTGAATGCTTCTTTACCATTTACTCTGCAGGTATGTTTGCAATTCGTTTTCTGTTTAGGGAATCTATTCTTTTGGAATGTTGTCCCTTGCACCTGTTTAGCTGAGAATCATATTTTATAGTTTTTGCATTAAGGTTTTCCTGACCACAATATTGTAAGTAAAATGTTTTGTTAGCCAAGAACTGGCCAGGAAGTATGTAGGAGCAGTTTCTGCTATATGTTCAGTGTGTTTACTCTTACAAGTATCACTCATCAGGCGAACAGTTTCTGCTAGATGTTCTGTGTGTTTACTCTTACAAGTATCACTCATCAGGTGAACAGTTCTAGTTTCATGTCAAACTCGGATATTTTTTGGAGGCTTAATTATATTTTATCCTGTTAAATTCACTAAAATGTTCAGATCTGCCGCGTGGAGGACTTGTCTATTGAGGGCTATGTCATTGGCAGTGTTGTACATGTTCAGAGAGCAAGAACCGTTACCGTCAAACCTGGTGGACTTGTTTCTGCTTCTGGCTTGGGTATGTTCTGTCGCCTTTATTTTACATGTATGTTTCAATCGATATAGATGGTTGTGTACATGCAAGACTTTTCTTGCAAAATTAAGGCTTTTCTTTTGGGCTGGTACTGTGAAAAGTGTTCTTTGCATTTTAATTTGTGGTTTTTTAGTACTAAAATTGGTACTCACCAATATTTGGAAAGTATGCAGGATGTCACAAAGGCATTGGCAGAGGTGGCACATCTAGTACGGGTGCTGGAGGTGGAGGTGGTCATGGTGGAGGAGGAGGCCGAGGAGTTTTTAAGGGAAGCTGGGCTACAGGAGGAGTCCAGTATGGAGAACAAAATCTTCCATGCGAGTTAGGAAGTGGTGGTGGTAATTCGACTTCTGGACAAACTAGAGGGGGCGGTGTAATTGGTACTTTTTAAATTCCTTATAACTGAACGGGTCATTTAGTAGTGTGTGCGGCCATTTGCTTCTTGACTTGTTCTTGGAAATGGTTACTTTCCCTTGCAAAATGTTTTTGGAAATAGTTTAGTTTATTTCTTGGAAGTGTTCTGTTGAGTTATTGGTTGGACTAGATCTGGAGTTAGATTGTTGGAGCTTTTATATTATGCAAGCTTTAAACAATTTTAGGAAGATTTTGTTTGAGGTCTGGATTGCAGGCAAGTACCTTACTGAACAGTCTGACCATGAACAGAATCGACCATTTTGGAAGTTTTGACAGTTAAATATTGGAATTTATGATTGTTTTGTGTTAAGAGCTTTGATTTTACTCCTGGGAGTGATTTAGTATATAGTTTCTTTGTGTGAATGGTTTTCTATATAGTGATCCTGTTATTGTCACCGGACAAGAATTTGACTCAGAATAATTACGATGTCCTGAATTCATCTTCACGCAGCCTAACTCTCAGCCTCATGTTACGATGTTTGATTTTCTATCTTTTCAGAAAGTTGTTCCGGGTTAGGCTGAATTTTTGGCTCGAGTCCTGGTGCTTTGAAGTAATCTTGAGGTCTTGAAAAGGATGAGGAAGTAGAAAAATCCTAGCAACACAGTAGGCTCAGTATTTTTCCAATCATAGTGGTTTACAACGATATTAATTACAGGCTTTGATCTTTGTTCTTTTTGCCTCATTTGGGTTGATGTTTGGTACATCCTTTCAGAAACTTTGTCGTTCCCAATGAAATGAAGCACACAGCTTTCACCTTGGGCAGTTTTTGGTAACTTAAAGCTTTATAGAGGGACTTCTCTGCTTAAAAGCATCACTAATTTAGTGACAACTGAGGGTTGGATGCTTTAGAATGTCAAGGTTCAGAAGCAGTGTATTAGAAGTTGTTTTATTTTACTTCAACATATCAACTTACAATATCTAAGTGGTGGTTTCTGTGTCTTGACATTTTGGTAGTGATGGGGTCATTGGATTATCCCTTGTCAAGTGTGGACGTCTTTGGGGGGCTTGAAGCAGATGGAGAAGGCCTTGTATCAACTGTGCTGACAGAAGATGAGGTTGGGGGCTTTGGTGGGGGATCTGGAGGGAGCATTCTTCTTTTCTTGCAAACTCTTACACTTCGAAATGGATCTTCTCTTTCTAGTGCTGGAGGTGATGGTGGGCTTCTTGGTGGTGGTGGAGGTGGTGGAGGTAGAGTACATTTCCATTGGGCAAGCATCGAGACTGGACAAGACTTTGTTCCATTGGCAAAAGTGAATGGTCTAATCCAAACGAGGTAAAAAAAACAGCCCTTGACATTTTTGAATGATGGTGGTATAAATTTCATTGCTCATATGAAGATCATAATGCCTAATAAAATGATTTTGAAAGGTTTATAACCACCAAGGCTTCAGTCCCATTTGGGAGTATGTTTGCTATTAGTGTTAAATTTTGATTTAGCTTCAGTTCAGCATTTACATTACCAGCTACCTTTTATTAGAGCTTTAGTTAACGAGCCTTAAGTGAAAAGACAAAGTTCTGATCTCTCAATGCAGTCATGATTTTGGTGTATCTAATCGTCAACTTCAGGTGCCATTAGTCTTTATTATTGGGAAATTTGGTTCGTCGATAGAGGATAAACCAAAATGTAGATTTTTTTTACGGTTCTTTTAAGTTAATGTGGTAGTTTATCGTATTTTGGAACATAAAGGCAGCTTTTAAAATTTTGGAAGTAGAAAAATAATCATGGGTTTGTAGAAAGATGCTTCGAAGGCATGTCGAGCAGTGAAAAGCTTTTTTCAAAGCGATTCTATGTGGGGAGATGAGGCATTATGATAGTTACAAGCTAAGATTCACTAGCTATGCTAGAAAGCAGGACTTAAGCTAGAAAGCAGGAAGAGAGAATGCTTAAGAGAGGAGCAATCATCATCAACTGAATAAAGGTATACAATATACCCTCTCCCTGAATCAAATAGAGGATTCAAAAAAAGGGAGGGAAAAGGATTTGGAGGGAAAATAGTGCGCCCTCCCAATAGGAGGACCCCCACTCCAAATCAACGTGACCAAGTCCTATAAATATGACCAAATAGGGCCCAAGGCCAGTATATGAATAAAAGGGCCCTTAGGCCTGCTTATGCATAATAACGAATAAAAGAATGGACGTGGCGAATGTAATGAGCCAAGTCCATAACTCTCCCCTGCAGAAAAACAAAGCCCTTCACCGGCTAGCAAGCGCAATGACTATCTAAAACAATGATGTAAGCATGTTAAATACTGAAAAATCACGAACTAATGGAAATACTGATGGAAAGGACATACGTCGTCACAACAGATATCCCAAAAATATCATAACTGTGTAAAGCAAGTACTACAAAAAAAGAATAGTCATAGCTAGCCGAATCATGAAGTAGAGGGAACATCTGTAATGGCATCTGTAGTAGAGGAAAGAACTAAAGCCATGAGGGCTCGAGCCTGATCCGCAAATAATGGTGTATGATAAAAGACATTAATAAGCTCCCAAGTGGCCTCCTCAAGAGGACGACCATCCCACTGTACTGAAAACTGAACCTGCCTGCGACGTCGACTATGCTGAAGGCGAACCTGATGGATGGCAACTGGCAAAAAAAAAAGAAACAGCTCTAGCTCTATAGGAAATGTAAGATCGCAAGGAGCATCATCCTCAATGGCAGCTCGTAGAAGGAAACTTGCTCAAGACACTCTGATAACCCATGAATGCCATAAGAAAATGTCATAGTGCTGATCCCAACAAGTGAAGTATCCAAAGCCAGTCGAATGGCCCGAGAATACCATAGAAAGATGACAACTCGGCAAGTATAGCAACTCGGCAACCGAGCGATATGCAGCAACCAGGAATGCCAAGGAACCTGAAGTATACGGAGATCATGCAACAACCAAGAATGCCAAGGACACTAAGGTAGATCATCCTGACAGACGGTAGCTAGAATGGACAACCAATAATGCTAAGGACACTGAGGTAGATCACCCTGACAACTGGTAGCTGAAACGGACACCTGAGGAAGAGAACCCATAGATGGAGCAGGAGGAGTAGCAACCGATGTACTCTGAATGATAAGAAGAGCTGCACGCTGAGCCTTTGGCAAGCTACGCATAAACGACTTCCCGGTAACCGACTGATGGTCACCTGGAAATGAATACCAGAAAGTAAATGATGCTGACCAGCATGTGTAAAAGACAGTGTCTGCTGAGAAAGATCCACAGCAACAGTACCAAGTGAAGAAAACCAATCTGCACCAAGAATAATGTCATAGTGCTCCAGAGGAATAATATCGAAATCTGCCTGTCCAGAAAAGTCACCAATGCTATAGTCCAAGCCCTGAAACATCTGAGAGTTGATAAAAGAATGTGAGCTAGCAACCTCGACACTGAGAGATTATGTAGCAGAAATAGGTGTAGCACGAATCCTGGTGGAAATGTAACTGCTAATAAATGAATGTGTACTGCCAGTATCCACCAAAGCAATATACTCTCGCCCCAAAATGCGGACACGTAACTGAATAGAATGAGGACCAAGATGCCCAGCCCAAGTAGCATAAGCAAGATGTGCATGGCAAGCGGCGGAAGCAGGATCAGCAAGAAGCAGGTCAGCCGGCTCATCAATAGAATGTTGGTTAGGAGTATCAAGAATCTGGATATAAACATTAGAATCATCAGGAGTAAGAGCCTCATGGTAAAAAACACCGGTAGGAGGACCAGGAGACTGTCGGCAATCACGGGCTAGATGATCTGGACTCTTACAGTGATAATAGAGGCGCTTCTGCTGAATCTCAGCGAACTCTGCGGCTGAATAACGGCGAACCAAGGCAGGACGGGGTGTAGGAGGGCGAGGAGGAACGGTAGTAGAAGAATCCAAAGTAGGAGAAGCAGTGGAATGAGAGCGAGAAAAACTAGAAGAAGTGGATAACTCAGGATACTTATGCTACAAGGTAGTAGCCAAGGAGATAGCATATGAGAGAGTAGGAGGCCGAAAAGATGAGACATCATATCGTAAGGAGCCTCTAAGACCGGCAATAAAACGTGAAAGAAGCTCTATAGGATGAAGATCAGTAAAAAGGTAGGAAAGCTCAGTAAACTGATCAATATAAGCAGTCAAATCACTAGTATGGCGAAGGCTACAAAATAGATCATGTTGGCGAACCAACCACTGTGGGTCAATCATAGCCATACGAAGATCATGGCGAAAAGTAGGCCATATATGTAACCCCTCACGAGTAGCCTCAGAGCGATAGACACGCCACCAAGTCTGAGCTCGACCATCTAAATGTAATGCAGCCAATTGCACTTTCTGGGTGTCAGTCTTGGGATACATAAGAAAATAGGTCTCTAATTTAGAGAACCAATTTTCTAAGATATTTTCAGACGAACCAGAATAAGTAGTAAGCTGGATGCGATCACGAAAGTCATGAGCAAATTGGGGCTCACGATTACTTGAAAAAGTAGGAGGAGGAAATCTTGGTGGTGCGGAGGGAAATCTAGGTGGTGGTACTGAAGACCCGAAAGGAGACCCATAAGGACTAGCACTATATGAAGGGAGACTAAACGTACTACCAAAAGCACCTCCTGAAGATGGAGATGGAGCAGGAGCAGGTGTACTCAATATAGGAAATAAAGGTGCTTTACCAGGACGATGAAGTGGTATCCCCTCGTGGTAGGATAGTCTCAAGGCCAGAAAGAACACAATCAATACGACTCTCAAGATGATCCATGCGGGCATCAATATGCGTAAAACGATCATCTAAAGAGCTCTGCGGTGGGTCTTCTGATGAAGAAGTCGCCGTAGGGACTAAGAAAGAGACAAGAACCTGAGGGAGAGGACGTTTGTTGTCACCCCAACTTAGTCTAACTTCCAAAATCACCAAAAATGGCACAGAAACAGCCAATCAAGATGGATAATAATCAGAAAATAAGGGGCTGAGAACGTAGAATAATGGACAGCAAATGTGCAAGGCCAATAAGGAGAAAGGTTCTAACAAAATGGAAAAAAGAAAGAGGAGGGTGTGAGGCAGCAAAATGACAAATATGAGAGGGAACTAGAGGCTGGAGAAGAGCAGTATGTGAGCAAGCTCCACCAAAGCTGCAAGACATGAAGAAATTGTCGAAAGTGATGGGCAGTAGGGCGCTGGACAGCCACCACCAAATTTGCAAAAAACGATGGAGAAAATCGCTGAAAATGATTGGTCGTAGGGCGTTGGACAGCCAGCAAACAAGCTGGACTTAGGCGTCGGAAATAATCTGCCAAATTTTTTTTTCTGGCCGCCAAATTTAGCGGAAGTACTTCCGCTAACTGTCCACTAAAGCTTCACCAAGGAAAATGCTCTGATGGGCGCTGGTCCTCCTCCAGACTGTGCTAAACGTTGTTGAAGCAAAGAAAATTTGAAGACAGAAAATTGTTCACGATAAAGAAGACGAAGAGGACGAATACGAATCAGTCCCACGAGAAAGATCCGAGCCAAGTAGGCTCACATATGTGGAGAGAGAAAAGCAAGTGGAAGATGTAGGAGGCACTTCCTATCCAAGAATCAAAAGGCTGGTTAGTTTCTTGATTCTTGGACTTCTAACATGCTGTAGTTTAGTTCTTGTTTCTTGTTTATCAGATTGGCCCTTCCTCCCAATCCCAAGTGACCTTGGCCATGTTTTAAAAGCTTCTCGGCGGCGGCCCCTAGAACCAGTGCACCTCTTAACCTCATTGCCATACAGCAACCAGCAGTTCCAGCAGGGATGACATCGGAAGGTCGACAATTCCATCAGCAAAGAGAGAAAAATCAGCAAGGAAAATGGGCGCCTAATCAGAAAATCAGATTTGAAATTCAGCAATCAGGAAAGTTTTTGGTACCAAGTTACAAGCTAAGATTCACTAGCTATGCTAGAAAGCAGGACTTAAGCTAGAAAGCAGGAAGAGAGAATGCTTAAGGAGGCTAAAGAGGAGCAATCATCATCAATTGAATACAGGAATACAATGCTGCCCTACGTATACCCTCTCCCTGAATCAAATAGAGGATTCAAAAAAAGGGAAGGAAAAGGATTTGGAGGGAAAATAGTGCGCCCTCCCAATAGGAGGACCCCCACTCCAAATCAACGTGACCAAGTCCTAAAAATATGACCAAATAGGGCCCAAGGCCAGTATATGAATAAAAAGGGCCCTTAGGGTTGCTTATGCATAATAACGAATAAAAGAATGGACGTGGCGAATGTAATGAGCCAAGTCCATAACTATGATGATAAATAATGGTTCAAAGTTACCAAGAGCGTGAGGACCTGAACTCCTCATCAGCACCAAAATGAATTGTTTATGTTAAAGATACTGCTGTGTGAGTTAAGATTATTAGACCTATTAGTTAAAATCTTCAATGCTTGTAAGACTAATATACAGTGTTTAACTACTAGAGCTACTTTTGGTACTGCCGTTTTTAGTATCTTTCTTGGCTCATAAGTTCCACTTTGTAGTTTGTACTGTAGTCGAATGTTGAAGGGACTTGAAGTTGGGTGATCATTTCTTTCCGTGTGATATGTTAAGGTCAGCAACAACAGTTCTATAAAAGGTTAACTGTAAAAGATAATTTCTTGAAGTTCTTAAGGTATGCACGCTGTTTGTAGTTGAGAATCTGGGCTGCCATTTATATACACTTTGATTGGGTTTTTGACTTCCTTTGCAATATCTGATGTTGACTTACATCTGGTTTGGTATTATTATACATGAAATTTTTGTTGACATATAGGTACCTTGTAGTGCGAATGCCCTTTTCTGACTAAAATCCTTGTTTTCATGTTAGGGATTTGTTGATGCCTGTAAATTTTTAGAGAAAAGTGTATACTTTGTGGAACTCCATTATGTCGGGTACTGGCACATACTAAAATGATCAATCGCATCTCCTAATAGTCTTCCCTAGGCTGTCATAGTTTGTACTTATATTTGAATTACTCTTAGTAGCTTTCAATTCACGAGTAAGGAGAATTTTATTTTGATATTATGGAACATTACCCCTGTAAAATGTCTTTTAGGTGAGTTTTGAACTTCATATCTCAGCTATGAGTTGTGTTGGCCTTGCCTTAAGGCTCAATGGTCATATTGAGCTCTTTTAGTCCACCTGTAAATGCACATTGGTGATTTCTGTCTACATGCTCTTGCTATTTATAGTTGGCAGCACTAGTTAACATCTTATTGTTGCTTATTATTTTGCTTGGTTTGTAAGTTGCTTGGAGTGTTCAAGGCAGGACAAGATTTGTACTAACTTTTTAGCTTCTTGTGGAGGGTTGAAAGAAAGATATGGTATTAAGTGCCTTAACCTGGTTCTTGTTCACAGGGGAGGGAAAGGAGCAGGCATGGGACTTGAAGGCGGAGAAGGCACTATAACTGGAAAGGAGTGTCCCATTGGACTTTATGGTGTTTTCTGTGTGGTAGTACTTTGCTCCTTTCTAATCATATGTAGACTTCTGACTCCATTATAAGCAGTTTAAATTTAACTATTGATCAATGGACGTGGGACTCATCATTCTGTTTTTCAAAAGAGATTGCACATGAGTGTTGGATGACTCAAGGTTTGCATTTTGGTCTCTGATTACAGTAGCTGTGATTAAGGCTATGAATTATGGTTGGTAAAGGAAAGCAGAAATAAGCAATTAGAGTACTGTTGTAGGGAAGGGACTCCTGTGCTGGATTATTGTTGCTTGTATTATTGCTGCTAAAAGTTCTGTTTGCTAACAAAGATGTTTGAGATTGCTAGTAATTACAGCGATGGATCTGCCCATCCTTTTCTCTTGAAATTCCACTCAGACTCACAGTGATCTACACTCGAAAATCAGAGAGGAAAACTGATTTTTCAGCGCTGAAGCTATTCTAAAAGATATGCTTCCAAACTGTTGAGAAATCTAGCAAATTGGAGGATTAGAAAGCTGATCCTACAGCGATTTTCCTCCTCTATTCTTTCCTAAGAATCTGAGAAATCTTTCCTATCTTCTGATAGCTTTCTCTATTGCTGCTACTTAGCTCCCAAAGATGGAGATGGCTCTGATACCAGTTTAATAGATCCTAACACCACAGTAGGGCAAACACTAACTGATCCACCCAACCTTGCCTACTCCCTGATATAGAGTAAGCCCCTCCTAGCCCAGTGTGAGGACTGGTAACATGCTACTGCCAAGTGTCGGCCACGTGTCACTGACGTGGCCGACTACACGTCGGGACCCAACTGGGGCCCTATCCTGCTGACAGGGTCCCTAGGCTGTGTTAGGCCCGCCATAGCTATGGACCGTGCTGGGGCACACTACTCACACTGTCTTGCCCTGTTGGTCATGTACACTGGACACGACCCTGACTGTGGTATCTGACCTATCTGTGTTCTCTAGGGTTCGGCACTGGTTACGAGCTCGTAACAATGACATTCTGACTTACAGTGCAGGTGAGGTCAAGCATATGGCTCACCTTAGGACTGTGTTGTCTACTTTGAGGGAGAACACTTTGTTTGCCAATAGTAAAAAAAGTGAATTGTTTAAAAAAAGATTGAGTATCTTGGTCATGTAGTGTCTGCTGATGGAGTAAGGCCAGATCTTAGAAGGTTGCTGTGATTGTTGCGTGGCCTGTGCCAACTGATTTGACAGCATTCCGTTCTTTTCTTGGATTGGCAGTATTCTATAGAAAATATGTTAAGAAATAATCCTATATTGCAGCACCTTTGACTGATTTGACTCAAAAGAATAGATTTGGTGAGTGGTCTGAACTGCAGCAAGCAAGCTTTGATCAGTTGAAGCAAGCTATTGCTGAGTGTGTCACTCTAAAAATTGTAGACCTTCAAAAGCCCTATGTTATAGATACGGATGCGAGTGACATTGCTGTGGGAGCTGTTCTGATGCAAGAGGGTAGTCCTGTGGCCTTTGAGAGGAAGAAGCTCAACCCTGCTCAGAAAAATTATCCAACTCATGAGAAGGAGTTGTATGCCTTCATGCATTAAAGGCATGGATCGGAATTTGAGGTATTCACTGATCATGATACCTTGAGATACTTTTGTAAGCAGCTAGACCTTAGAGGCCGGCAAGCCAGATGGTCTGAGCTCATGCAGGAATTCCTATTGGAGATTCGGTACAAGAAAGGTGCCGAGAATCGTGTGGCAGATGCACTATCTCGTGTGGTGTATCAGATGTCATTTGTAGTCATTGAAAATGACTTATTGTCTGAGATAAGAAAGGCTCAGCAGGAAGATCCTCACTGTAAGAAAGTGGAACAGGAGGTGAGTCATGGCCATGCAGAGTCTCAAAAGGAGAGCTCTTCTACCTTGGTTCGCACTTATCTTAAGTATTCCATAGAAGATGGAATAGTGATGAGAAATGATGAGAAATGGCAAGGCTCTTATTTCAGCTTGTGAGGTGCTGCGAAAGAGGATCTTGCATCTCTGTCACGATAGCCCTAGTGCTGGTCATCCTGGTGTGGATAGGACCTATGAGTTGATACGACGTAACTTTTGGTGGTCGAGACTTAAGAAAGAAGTAAACCATTATGTGACACATTGTTTTAAGTGTCAAGTTAATAAGGCTGAAAGGATTAAAGTGCCTGGATTATTACGCCCGTTACCTATACCAGAAGGGAGATGGGAGAGTATTTCCATGGACTTTATTACATGTTTACCGCATACGCAACAGCAACATGATGCTATCCTAGTTGTGGTTGAAAGACTCACGAAAATGGCTCATTTTATCCCAACTAGTAATAAGATTGATGCACGTGGTACGGCTGATTTGTTTATATAGCATGTATTTAGACTTCATGGATTACCTAGATCCATTGTGTCTGACAGGGATTCTCGTTTTACTGGCAATTTTTGGACTGCAGTATTTGAGAAGTTAGAGGTGCACTTGGGAATGAGTAATTCTGATCATCCTGAAACAGATGGGCAGACTGAGAATTAACCAAACCTTGGAAGACATGCTTAGGGCGTATGTGAGTGAAAGGCAAACGCAATGGGAACGTTACCTACCATTGTTGGAGTTTGCCTATAATGATAAAAAGAATGCATCTACGAAGATGAGTCCTTTCGAGCTAAATTATGGTTTTAGACCAGCTAGTCCAATTACTATAGGTATGCCTCATAAGACACCTAGTGCTATGGAATTCCTAACTCACATGCAACAGATGTTGGAGTTAGCTAAGGAAAATGTAAAAGCGGCGATGGATCGGGCAAAGACATATGCTGATCTGGATCGTATGCCAAGAGAGTTCGAGGAAGGAGATATGGTATTTCTCAGGATTCCAAAGGACTCGAAAACCCTAAAGACAGGGAAGTGTTATAAGTTGTCACCTAGATACTGTGGACCTTGGAAAATTGTTAAAAAGATTAATAGCGTTGCTTATGAATTGGATGTTGTAAGGTTCATCTTGTTTTTCATGTTTCACGCTTAAAGAAGGTTTTACATGATGGTGATAACTTGTTGGCTGATGGCCTTGTATTGTTTCAGGAACATGGTGTTACGAGCTCGTAACCAGTGCCGAACCCTAGAGAACACAGATAGGTCAGATACCACAGTTAGGGTCGTGTCCAGTGTACATGACCAACAGGGCAAGACAGTGTGAGTAGTGTGCCCCAACACGGTCCATAGCCATGGCGGGCCTAACACAGCCTAGGGACCCTGTCAGCAGGATAGGGCTCCCAGTTGGGTCCCGACGTGCAGTCGGCCACGTCAGTGGCACGTGGCCGATACTTGGCAGTAGCATGCTACCAGTCCTCACACTGGGCTAGGAGGGGCTTACTCTATATCAGGGAGTAGGCAAGGTTGGGTGGATCAGTTAGTGTTTGCCCTACTGTGGTGTTAGGATCTATTACACTGGTATCAGAGCCATCTCCATCCTAGAGAAGTTAGTTTTCAGCAGTGAAGAAAGTAGCTAGATTGCTCAGAACTTCTTCAAGTTTTCAGAAATCTAAAAAGCAGGGTCAGCGCTGGAAAATCAGCCAGATCAGGCTTCAATCCTGATTTTCGAGTGAAATTTTAGCAAGTTCTCAACGTTTCCAGAGTAGAAATGTTGGCATAGGTTCAGCGCTCCCAGAGCTGAGGAAAAATCAGAATTTGGAACACTTTTTGGGCCCCAAATCAGAAGAAATTGGGTTAGTTAGGTTGCTTCCCAGCCAGCGAGGGTAGGAACTAGTTTGTTCCGGATTTTTCTTGCACCCTTTCTAGATTTTACTCAACTTTTGGGAAATTTCAGGGCTGCCACAGATTAGCGAGCAGGGTACCATCACCAATTCCAGGATTTGCAAGTGGATTTGGGCTTTGAATCTGGTTTTTTGGTACCAATACTGGAGTTGTCAGATCAGCGAGGGGGGATAGCAAAAAAATTTCAGAATCACAGGTCTGGAAGCAGCTGAAGAAGAGCTGAAAGGGCTTTTTTTGATTCTCTCTGTGGAAGTACAGTTCTTAGAAAGAGCTATGTTTTCTTTCCCTCCTTGTACAGTTGTAAATTAGTCTTTTAGACTTTTTTTCCTTCAGAAGTTAAGGTAGCTCTCTTTCAGTTCTGAAGATGACCACTCCTCAGGGACCTGATCAACCCCCGAAGAGAGGCTTCGACGAACTTGAAACAAAAGCCTTGGCTTACAGAAAAGGGAAGGAGCCCATGGAAGTAGAAGAACAGGAACAGTTCGCCGAAGAACTCGACGAACTGGTTACCAAGGAGCAGTTCCTCCAATTGGTAACAGAAGTGGATGAACTGAAGTTGGTAACAGAAGTGGATGAACTCCAGTGTGGACGACTCGTTCGCTGAACTCAAAAACTTGATTTTGAGTTCCGCGAAAGGAAGCCTTCCCTCCACTTCTCAGTTATCCCCTTCTCCACTTCCATCAGTTTCGGGTGAGACTTTACGGTCTCACCCCAGTGTTGTTAAAGACTTAAAACCTCCTACTTTTAATGGGGAAGAGAAGGATAGAAATGCAGATATTCTACAAACCTTCCTTAACAAATGGAAGCACATTCATGCTCTTAAACAGACCCCTGACCATTTGCAAGCTATTGAGGCCAGTCTTTCCTCAGGGCCTATGGCCTATGAGTGGTGGTTAAATCTCCAGGAGACTGGGCAGACTCCCCGGTCATGGAAAGCTTTTGAAGAAGCTTTCCTAAGAGAATTTCTACCAGAGAATGAACTTGATAGAGCCTGGGAAGCCTGGGAAAGAACAGTAATGGACAAGTCCCTCATCCAATATATCTCGCAGTATCGAGAAGCAATTTTAAAGATCAAAAATATGGATGACTATCAGAAAATCAGGGGATTTGTCCGTGGCCTCAAAGATGAATATAAAGTAGAGGTCCAGAGAAACTCGCCTACTACCCTTGAGCAAGCTCTCAGATATGCTCAAATCTATGATGATTCAGTGGGTAGGAAGAGGGCGAGACAACAGCCACTTTCTGAGCAGCCTTCTCAGAAAGACTTTCAATTTAAAAAGAAATTGTTAAAAAGAAAGAAAGAAGATAAATTTAAAGGTGAAGCTCCTCAGAAACGCCCTTCACTCATACAGCCCTTAAAACCAAATGATTTTGAGAAAGCCAAACAAGAACGTTTGTGTTTTGTGTGTATGGGCAAGGGACACACAGTCAGACAGTGTCCCAAGGGGCCTTTCACTAAAAAAGATAAGAAAGATAAAAAACAAGTTCATCTTGTTCAGACTGTATGTTTCCCTAGTGACTCGGTAGCTTCCGAGATCAAAGTGTATCATGAAGATCATGAACACTGTTGCCAGTTGACCTCTGCAATGCTAGCGAGACCCTTCAGCTTTGGGCCGCATGACCTAGTACGTATGCATGGGAAAGTTGGTAACCAGTCAGTAAGAGTCATGGTTGATGATGGGGCAACCCATAATTTCATCAACTACACCCTTGTTAAAAAGCTTAAACTACCAGAAGTACCTAGTCAGCATAGGTACATAGTTTCATTAGCTAAGGGTGAAGATAAAAAATATGGGAAACTATGGTAAGTAAGTTAAATCTTGGTATTCAGGGGTACCAAGATGAAATAAACTTTCAGATAATGCACCTGGATCGAACAGACATTGTTCTCGGGAGAGATTGGCTCTACAGTTTAGGACCTTCCCTCCACAGAAACTATCAGGAGAACACCCTCAGCTGAGCAACTGTTTTTAGGAAGTCCATGCTTAGGAGGTCAATATCAGTGGCTTTATGGATTTGACCATTTTGAATGGCGTTTTCAACCCATTGTGTATAATCTAGTGCGGGTTTTAGGTACTTAATTACGCTTTTAACAACATCCCGACACAATTTAGCCGGTGAATTGCAAATTGGCTAAGTGCAAATATTGGGAATGCAATGTTAGGTTAGCATTGCTTACCTGTCTACATGTTATGAGTTCAATTGCATTATTCCTACTTCATCTTGTGGGTAAATGATTTCTGAACTCCGTTGGTGTTGATACCGTCTTTGAGTCCTTCAAGTTGTACCTTCTGATTCCTTATTTTAAGTATCTGTAAGATGCCCGCTGGATTTGTATGCCTATCAATAATTACCCCAAGTCCTTCATCTCAAATATGCTTGACAGTTTTTGCTCTGTGCGTTCATTTCATGAAATCAGAGTTTCTGCAACAAGTATCGATTCATTTACAAAAAAAATTCGTCCCTGAAACCATTTTCATTAAATAAATAGTCTACCTTTGTGCACCATGCCCTAGAAGATTGCTTTAACACTTAGAGGACTTTGTGCAATTTGTAGTTGAAGTCTTCTTTCCCCTTATTTTTGAAACCCTCAGGTTGTTTCATGTGTATCTTTTCAGTCAAATTTCCATGTAACAAGGCAGACTCGACATCCATCTGATGCAATGTTTGGCCGTTGATCAATGATATGCCTAATCGAACCATAGCTGCAAATGTCTCCTTAAAATCACATCCCTCCCTTCTACAACTTCCATTTATTTAGGTACAAGACTCAAAGATGCACAGAAACGCGTTTCGGAAACTGCGTTTCTCAGACCAGAATCGTACTAAATTTTTTTTTTTTGTTTTTTGGAAAAATATCTTATGGCTGAAATTGTTTTAGGGGATCAATGGTCAAACTAGCGTTTTGCCTCTCAGAAGTGCAGTAGATGGGGCACAAACAGATCTTATTTTCAATAGCTATTTGGTTGTTATTTGCTCTGGTTTTCAATAAATGCTCAGGGGTTCGGGGGGCGGTAGCCCCCCGGTGGGGGGTTTGGGGGGCAACGTCCCCCAATGGCTGCCGGTAGACCCCGACCCCGACGGTAAGGCCTCTTCATGATTTGGCCTTCCAACTCCCTGAGCAAAAACACACTTATTGGGACCATATGTGATCGTAACGAACAGGCTAGAGGTTAGTTTTGAATTTTTATCCTTGACAGAACCCAACATGGATTAACTCACCTGAACTGGACCATCCTGCACCCGAAACACTCGGCAAACTACACAATAATAATGCTCTTAATTAGAGCTTTCATCTGATACCCATATTGCCCCAAAAAAAAACCAACTTTTTTTTTTTTTTAAAAATCTCAGAAGAGCGTTTCTGAACCGCGTTTTTGACCGCGATTCTGAAACGCGTTTCAGAAACGCAGTGCATCTATGGTACAAGTATTGCTCTTTCCTCTTTTATGATGGTTTTTTAAAATTTCCTATCTCTAGATCTGATTATTTTGTCAGTTTCAGGATAAAAACCCCTGTGCCCGCTTTCCATCCAAGCAGTATACAGTTGTAGCTTGTTGGAGGCATGAGTGTGCTTCCACAGGGGTGAGATGTTTCAACTATAATTTCTGGAAGAAAATCCTTGAAGGCTGAAGCAATGAACTCTAGTTAGAATGGTAGGCGCTGGCCATAAATAAAGTAGGGTAACTTTTTCAAATGTTTTTGTGAAGTTTTTGCATTTTATATTTTGAACTGGACAGCCTTTGATGCATTGCAGGATGCAACAATAATGATAATGTTTTCTTCCCATATTTCACATCTTAAAATATGAATTTTTTTGTACGGTAGCTCCTAGTGGAACTTCGATATCTTCTGAGGCACGAATCAATGGACTTGCTGATCCACAACTTTTATGGTTTGTAGTTAATTCTGGGACAAGAAGTTGCTGTTCTGATTGCTGCTACAGATATTTAGTGGATGTTCCCAACTGTTGATTATGAAAGTAATTTGGTATGCAAATGTTTTTGAAAGTTCTCTTAAAAAACACATGAGCCACTTGTTTGTTTGTTCCCGCAGATGGTATTTGGTAATTGCATGTATATTCACCTAAATGGCAAATGTTCTTTGCCTACAAAACCATATTGCTTTCTCCCCGCTGTTGAACTTCCTTAATGATCATGATGTCATTATTTTCTGTAATGAAACAAAGCTTTATCTGAAACGCTCAGTACTTATGGCACATGATATACTATGATATCTCACTTTGACTACATTTTTGCAGGAGTGTCCTGTAGGTACCTATAAGAATGAACCAGGATCGGACATTTCATTCTGCAAACCTTGTTCTCCAGAAAAGTTGCCATTGCGGGCTGCTTACATCTACGTTCGTGGTTTGTTTCTATCTATGATGGCATCAAAAGAGTATCTTATTAACCTGTCAATGGCCATGGTACTCAATGTCATAGGGGTTTTTATCATGGTTAGAGCCTAGATACCTGTTCTGAGCCTTTTGTTTTGACACATCGTGTTCCGAACAAGGCTCGTTTCGTATGTTAGGAATGTGTTTGTTTAGTAGCGAAAGAGAAATCTAAGAAACCTATATGTAACAGTTGTGGCCTACGTTTGGTAGGGATCCGCCAGTGAGGAGGCCTCGCCTATAGAACTTGATTATTGTGTCGTATGAGTTTGCAAGCGTTTCCAAGGAGTACTTAATCCTCCCCCCCCAAAAAAAGAAAAAGATAAGGAAAAAATGCAACAGACACACACAGATGGCTTGCGTATTTGATTGAGAATTGAGCCCTATCTATCAATATGCTGGTTCACTAGAAGGTCTGTCCATTGATTAGGTGAAAATTCTAAGCTTATTGTTCTTCTGAAAATCTATATGCTAGCTTCAAATTGAGCATTGAGCATTGATAAGTAATGCCAAAGAGTCTTATATGTAAGTTTTGCTTTTCTATAGCTTATGGTCTATCCAGAATTGCTCCCCTGATTCATGCACATGGCTAAATTTGCAATTTTTGGGGGCTAAATTTGGGGGGCTGAACCCTGTTTATTATTAATTTAAAAAAGAAATTGCAAAAAATCTTGAAAAATAAGACAATGTTCGGAAAAAAAAAAACAGCCACATTCTAAAATGCGAGTTTTCGGAGCGGGCTTCTATGGGTCAGAGATATAGTAGCAGATGACAGTTGTTATCTTACTCCTTTGTTGGAGCGATACACTTCGTAGTCATGTAGTAGTGTTGTATGCCTTTAGTGAATTGTGTTTTTTTACATCAAGGCCGTCTTTTCTTAAAATCACTTGAAAGCAGAATCTGTCCCTTGTGATGTTTATGCTCAAGGGAAATTGGTGATCTATCTAAGCTTGCTTACATATAATGTGAATTGGTGCTTTCTCTTAATTTGACATGCTAGTGATGCCCACTATGATGTACATAGAAGAGGTGTTCAAAACTTAAACATCTGATTGGGCTCGTCTTCCAAGAGTTAGGGTGTCCATGTTGTTATCTATAATATGCTGTAATCAGTTATGATCAAAATCTCAGGTGTTGAATCAATGAAGCATAAAAGACAGCAATAGACTAAAGCCCTACAAGCAATAGACAAGACAATAGGTTCTCCCACGAAGAGCCCAAGCAATACCAATCAATAATCTGAAAAATGAGTGTACAAATGCCCCTATAAATACCCTACCAATGAACCCTAAAATAGGAATTCAAAAGTAAAGGGAGGCAAAATGTGGAGGGCAAATAGTGCGCCCTCCTACGGGCCCCCACTCCACATATAACCATATAATAAGGGCCCAAGGCCAGTCAATGTCATAAAAAAGGACCCAGTGCGGGTCATAAGCATATAAAAAGGCTTTGGGGACTGTACATGACTAATATAAAATGCGTAACCAGAAATATACATAACCAACAGTAAATGTAAAGAGGCCTACGGAATATATGCAGAGTAGCCCAGTAGGCCTGTATCTTGTAGTCTGTAACTCTCCCTGGCTATAAAGAACATTGCCTCCAATGTAGACAAAATAAGATAAGAACCAGTGCCAGAGAAAAATACTGCATCAAGATATCCCATCTGAGAAAGGAACATCAAGAGAAGCCGGAGCATCCCGAGAAGCAATGGTAGCTGCAAGTGATCGAGCCTGATCAGCCAGGATAGGGGTATGATAAAAAACATCAATGGGCTCCCAAGTAGCCTCCTCAATAGGACGATCATTCCACTGGACCAAAAACTGAACCTGCTGATGGCGACGACTATGCAATAAGCGCACCTGTAAAATAGCAGCTGGCAGGAATGGAAAAAGCTCTGGATCTGTAGGAAATGAGGAATCTCGAGGAGCATCATCCTCAATAGCAGCACGTAATAAACTGACATGAAAGATATCACAAGCCCGAGTAGTAGCAGGTACTCAAGACGATATGTAACTGGACTGAGGCGCTCAAGAATCTGAAAAGGCCCATAATAGCGTGGCGCAAGCTTCTCAGTAGAAGCAAGACCCTGTACAAAACGATGGCGAGCAAAGCGTAACCGGAGAAAAACAGTATCTCCCTCTACAAACTCAACATGGCGTCGATGATGATCAACAATGGTCCTGTACCGTTGCTGAATATGCTATAAATGAGTAGCAGCTCTAGTAATAATCTCCCGAGCACTCGAAAGATAAGATGAAATAGTAACAGGTGCATCATCTAGAGGAGCAGGTATACCGGGTAGAACTGGTGAGTATCCATGAGCAAGCAGGAAAGGAGAAACACCTGTGCTGGAACTAACAGAACTGTTATAACTATACTCAGCCAAACATAAATGCTGATCCCAATCACGACCAGAAGGAGAAACATAATGTCGTAAATAATCCTCCAATACCCGATTAATAACCTCAGACTGATCATCCGCAGAAGAATGATCAACAGTGCCCATAAGTATCCTAACATCCAAGATACGCATAAGCTCTGTCCAAAAACCTGATGTAAACTTGGTATCCCGATCAGTAAGTATAGATCGTGGGAGACCATGTAGGCGGAAAATCTCAGAAATAAATATACGACCACACTGCTCTGCTGTAATAGTACGTCTGACTGGTATGAAATGAGCTTGTTTAGAAAACCTATCAACTACCACCAAACAAGAGTCATGACCACGCTGAGTACGGGGAAGACCTAAAATGAAGTCCATAGATATATCAGTCCATTGGCGGGAAGGAATCGGCCAACTTTGAAGGAGACTGCCAGGTTTTTCACGGGAATACTTGTTACGAAGGCAAAAATCACAAGTATGAATAAGGTGGGAAAGCTCACGCTTCATGGAAGGCCAATAAAAATGTTCTTTCAAACGGAACAAGGACTTCTAAAAACCAAAGTGGCCACCAACAGGAGAGGAATTGGCATGAAGGAGCTGTGGACGTATGTCGAGAGTGCTGGGAATACATAACGAACCATAGTGAAACAAACGATGATTAACAATGGAATAAACCTGGTGAGGGTGAGAGGAAGGACGAGAGGCAGACGACATAATATCATGAAAGTCTGGACATGTGGCATAAGCCTGAGGAAGATCATCATACCAAGAGTGGGGAGACGTAACAAGACTGTAAGTAAGAGCAGGTAAACGAGACAAAGCATCAGCAGCAACGTTACTTTTACCAGGCTTATAATGAATATCAAAATGAAAGGACTGTAAAAACTGAAGCCAACGGTACTGACGATCACTAAGATCCTTTTGTGTATACAAATAACGAAGTGACTGGTGATCAGTAAAAACATCAATCGGAACACGATACAGATAATGACGCCACTTCTTTAAAGCAAAAATGATAGCAAGCAACTCTTTTTCATGAGTGGAATAGCGCTGCTCATACGAACGAAGACGACGGGATTTATATGCAATAACACACTGACGCTGATGTAACAAAGCACCTAATCCTGTGGAACTAGCATCAGTCTCAACAGCAAAACGTTGGGAAAAATCTGGAAGACATAAAACAGGGGCAGTGGTAAGCTTAATCTTCAAAGTATCAAAAGCTGACTGACATGCGGGAGTCCAAGCAAACGAAGTTTCCTTTTTCAACAAAGCATGCAAAGGAGATGCAAGAGTGGCAAAATGAGCAACTGGTTTACAAAGATGGATAGCAAGACCAAGAAACATACGAACATCATGAACATCAGCAGGCACAGGCCATGAAAGAATAGAACGGACCTTACGAGGGTCGAGACGAATAGTACCATTAGTAACAAAGAAGCCCAAAAACTCGATTTGTACAACAACAAAAGAACATTTAGAACGTTTAGCATACAGATGATGAGTAACTAACAAAACAAAAACAGAACGAACGTGCTGAACTTGAAGAGAGAGAGTGGTGCTATAGATGAGGATATCGTAGAAATAAACAATGACACACTTTCCAAGCAGAGGACGAAAGATATTATTCATGACATTCTGAAAAGTGGGCGGGCCATTGGTAACACCAAAAGGAAGGACACGAAACTCATATAGATCAAAGTGGGTACGGAAAGCTGTCTTGTGCTCATCAGGAGGATGCATACGAATCTGGTGATAACCGGAACGGAGGTCAAGTTTAGAAAAGATCTTGGCTTGGCCTAATTGGTCAAACAGGTCATCCATATGATGGATAGGGTACTGATTACGGATAGTAAGTTTATTTAAAGCACGATAATCAATACATAGACGTTTAGTACCATCCTTCTTATCAACAAGTAAAACAGGAGCACCAAAAGGACTGTGGCTAGGAACAATAAGGCCTTGACGTAATAAATCAGACACCTGACGTTGGACTTCCTCGCGCTCAACAATAGACATACGAAAAGGAGGACGAGAAGGAGGTGATGCAGAGGAAACAAGGTCTATATGGTGGTTGACATCTCGTAAAGGTGGTAATTGAGTCGGCTCTCTAAAAACATGCTCAAATTCACGCAACAGTTCAGAAAATACCTGTGGCAAAGGTGGTGCATCCGCAATAGGCTGAACTGGCTGAACAGAAAGAATAGCCGCACAGTGGGCCTTCGGGAGGCTCCGTATGAACTGCTTCCCGGAAATAAGCTGATAGTCCTGCCGAGAATCAATACCGGAAAATGTATGCTGAGTACTTTCATGAGAGAATGTCAATGTCTGCTGCTGGAGGTCTACTGTAACCGCACCAAGGGATGCAAACCAATCAGCACCGAGGATAAGATCGTACCGTGTAAGTAGAATAATATGAAAATCTGCCTGACCAAGGAAGTCTTCAATCCGATATGAAAGCTGCTGATACATCTGCGTGCTAGGAAAAGAGTGTGCGCTGGCAACCTCAACATGCAGGGGATGAGGCGTAGTGACTGGCATAGCACGAATGCGTGTAGTAATATGACTGCTGAGAAACGAGTGAGTGCTACCCGTGTCAACAAGGGCAATAAACTCACGACCAATGATACGTACGCGAAGACGGATATGGCGTGGACCCGGCTTACCGGCCCAAGTAGCATAAGCAAGCTGAGCATGGCATACAGCTAGATCAGGGGGATCATGAACAGGCTCAGTGGGTGTGGCAAACTGATCAACAGGTGGGTCATCATCAAGAATATGAAGGCGTATGGCAGAATCAGGACTATCATCAGGTGTGTCAGCATCATGGAAATAGACGGCAGTAACAGTGGCAGGCTGTTGGCAATCACGGGCGATATGATCAGGACTCTTACTGTTGAAACATAAGCGCTTTTCACGGATCTCAGACATCTCAGGCTGTGAGTAGCGACGAACAAAAATAGGACGAGGAGAAAAAGTAGGACGTGGTGCAGAAGGAAGAGTGGACGAAGGTGAACTGACAAATGTGGGACTAGCAGAGGATGGAGAGGAAAAAATAGGACGTGTGAAAGGACGCGAAGGACGAGAAACAGAGGAAGAGATGGGAGAGTACTTGTGCTGCAGTTCAGTAGCAAGGGAGATGGCGTGAGAAAGAGTGAGTAATAAAAACGAAGAAACATCATACCTAAGTGCGCCTCGTAGACCAGCAACGTAGCGAGAGATGAGCTCCAATGTAGAAATATCTGGGAATAGATAGGAAAGCTCTGTAAACCATGTCGTATAAGCAGCCAAGTCACCAGTGTGAGATAAACTGGGAAAGATGTCGCGCTGTCGAATAAGCCACTGAGGATCAATCATCGCTAGGCGGAGTGCTGTCATAAACTCTGTCCAACTAACAAGGCCAGGGTGTGAAGCCGTCTGGCGAAACATGCGCCACCAAGTAGCAGCACGGCCCTCCAAATGTAAAGCAGCCAAATGTATCCGCTGAATGTCAGTCTTAGGAAACATAAGGAAGTAGGTCTCAAGCTTAGAATACCAATTCTCGAGTTCATTCCCATCGGATGATCCAGAATACACAGTAAGCTGAACCTTATCCTTAAAGTCTCGTGGCTAAGGACCAGAAGATGAAGGAGTCTCGGGTGGTGGAAATGTACGCTGTGGGGGAACAGGTGGAGATAGTGGAGAAACACTGGACTGTAATGATAGTGTAACAATCTGGGCAGAAAGAGCAGTGAACGTCTCTCGTAACTCCTGGCATAAATCAGTGCGTACATCACTCATGGCTTCCCTAAGATGATCTCGGAATTCATGCCGTACTTCGTCAAGGTAAGTGGAAGACGGTATGCGAGGCTCAGAAGATGTAGGGGAAGTATCCATGGTCAAGGAATGCAGGAAGTGAAGAGAGTGTAAGAAAAGCTTAATATCGGAGGGAGTGGACTTTTGTCGTCACCCCAAATACGCTTTAGATACACAAACGACACTAAGAGCAAGAAAGGAAATGACAAATAAGACAAAGTAAGTACATGTCAAGTGTGATAAATATTGAAAGAAGCATATAAATGTCTCCATAACCAAACACGTCACAACTACTAGATATTAACCTATCAAGACTAAACAAAATATCTCCTCTGCCCTCAGGACATGAAAGTCTGAGATATGGTACAATGGGGTGTCATATAGCTAAAGCTGTACAATCACCGTTTCAACTATATGATAGATCATGTCACCACAGGACCACTGCTGAAGAAAGCAAGGATAGAAGAAGAAGAAGATGCAGGAACTGAAGAGGTGGGCCTACGTATGTGAGCTCTGGATCTGGAAAGTCTCTGTCTAGCCATGATGTGTGGTCTGGACGCAGTCCGTTGTCGGCGATCACACTGAACATCCTGAAAAAGGATATCTAACTCGTCCTCTGACAAAATACCGGCATCAATGTTTGCTCTAGATCGTCTCCTAGAGAAAAAGGAGGTAATCTAGGGATGAAAAACTCATACCTGAATGTTTGCAGACGAAGCTTGTTGAGATGTTGCCATAGTTGTTTTTCCGTGAAAGTACTATCTTTACACCATGTTGACAACAAATGTGGTTATTTAGCAACATTTTCAGAGTTGAAGGGCGTGTAAGCGAAATGTATTTTCTGTTTTGTAGAATATTAGTAGAAAGCTTACCCTTGTTTGGAATATGATAACGCTTGGTTTGAGTAAGAACCGGAGTGTAGTAAAAAACCTCGTATTGACAAATTTCACTATACTATCACATGCACCGATAGTCATTCAGTTCACTAGAATAAGAGCTGCAAAACGTAATGAAACGTTATTGTAAAAGTATCAATATTTTGTGAGAATAGAGAACTGCATTATTTCTATAAAGTAAGCCAACAAAGCTTCTTCTATCCATCCCTGGATAGTAGAAGAGAGAGTTTAGAAACCATAAAGCAAAGGTATATTAAGTTTGTGAGCTGTCCATCGCTGGACTCTAAGCTATGAATTCACATAACTGGTATACTATAATGCAAAGAGTTTCCATATATTTTTCTCATAGAAACATCCTTAGAGTCCATCGCTGGATTACTAACATATTTTTTCATAAGAGATGCTTCAAAAAGTGTGATGGAAGGCCTGCTGTCCATCGCAGGGCTCCTCACATATGTTACACCAAAGATTACTGTTATGAAAGAGAAAGAGGATAGGCTGTCCATCACTAGTGGACTCCCTACCAAACTCTTACCAAAAAATTCCCACAAAATAGGAATAGAAGGCATGCTGTCCATCGCTAGAAAGATGCACATAAATGTGTATAGATCCAAGCCACAAATCTGTTGTGGATCGGGCAACTTCAGCGCATTATTACAGAGCTATATATGCTATACAAATAGCTACACCATTGGCTTATCAATCAACGCTGCCATTAGAGAGTTGTTTAAAAAGTTTTCAGCAGTAGTAGTGTTACGAGCTCGTAACCAGTGCCGAACCCTAGGGAACACAGATAGGTCAGATACCACAGTCAGGGTCGTGTCCAGTGTACATGACCAACAGGGCAAGACAGTGTGAGTAGTGTGCCCCAGCACGGTCCATAGCCATGGCGGGCCTAACACAGCCTAGGGACCCTGTCAGCAGGATAGGGCCCCCAGTTGGGTCCCGACGTGCAGTCGGCCACGTCAGTGCCACGTGGCCGACACTTGGCAGTAGCATGCTACCAGTCCTCACACTGGGCTAGGAGGGGCTTACTCTATATCAGGGAGTAGGCAAGGTTGGGTGGATCAGTTAGTGTTTGCCCTACTGTGGTGTTAGGATCTATTACACTGGTATCAGAGCCATCTCCATCCTAGGGAGTTTAGGACAGCAGTAGAGAAAGCTATCAGAAGATAGGAAGTGTTTCTCAGATTCTCAGAGAGGAATAGAGGAGGAGGATCGCTGTAGGAGCAGCCTTCAAACTTCTGATTTCCACTGAGAAATCACAGTAGCAAGGAGTCAGATTCCAAGTGTAGGTAACTCGCTGAAAAAACAGCTGTTTCTCACTGACTTCAGAGGATTCTTCGTAGTTTTCCCAGCGAAATTAGAGTAGGAAGAAGCCAGCACTTCCATCGCTGTACAGTCAGAGACCTACATCCGATTTCCAGGGAAAAAGTTACTGGTTTTCAGCGAGTTGGAAGCCAAAAAAGAGGAGCAGGGCCAGCGCTGCCAGTGCTTCTGAAAATCTGGTTTTTCAACAAGTTTTTGGGCCCCAACGTCAGAGATTTGGAGCAAGAGGATTTCTACCAGATCAGCGAGTAGGAGACTTCTGAAATTTCAGAACTCAGAAGGGTTTTTGGACTTCAGATTTGCCTTTTTGTGGACAAGTTGGATTGCAATCAGACCAGCGAGCTACTATCCTCAAAAAAACCGGGAAATTTAGTACCGTTTTGAAGCCTCAAACTGGCATTTTTCGGAACAGCAGGTCTGAAATTTTGGGGAAAAGAGCTGAAAGGGTTCCTCTTCATTCTTTCTTTGGAAGTACAGTCCTCAGAAACAGCTAAGTCATCTTTCCTTTCCCTTGTACAGTTGTAAATTAGTCTTTTAGACTTTTTTCCTTCAGAAGTTAAGGTAGCTCTCTTTCAGTTTCGAAGATGACCACTCCTCAGGGACCTGATCAACCCCAGGAGAGAGGCTTCGACGAACTTGAAACAGAAGCCTTGGCTTACAGAAAAGGGAAGGAACCCATGGAAGTAGAAGAACAGGAACAGTTCGCCGAAGAACTCGACGAACTAGTTACCAAGGAGCAGTTCCTCCAATTGGTAACAGAAGTGGATGAACTGAAGCTGGCATTAGCCAATTTCAAGTCCAGTGTGGACGACTCGTTCGCTGAACTCAAAAACTTGATTTTGAGCTCCGCGAAAGGAAGCCTTCCCTCCACTTCTCAGTTATCCCCTTCTCCACTTCCATCAGTTTCGGGTGAGACTTTACGGTCTCACCCCAGTGTTTTTAAAGATTTAAAGCCTCCTACTTTTAATGGGGAAGAGAAGGATAGAAATGCAGATATTCTACAAACCTTCCTCAGCAAATGGAAGAACATTCATGCTCTTAAACAGACCCCTGACCATTTGCAAGCAATTGAGGCCAGTCTTTCTTTAGGGCCTATGGCCTATAAGTGGTGGTTAAATCTCCAGGAGACTGGGCAGACTCCCCGGTCATGGAAAGCTTTTGAAGAAGCTTTCCTAAGAGAATTTCTACCAGAGAATGAACTTGATAGAGCCTGGGAAGCCTGGGAAAGAACAGTAATGGACAAGTCCCTCATCCAATATATCTCGCAGTATCGAGAGGCAATTTTAAAGATTAAAAATATGGATGACTATCAAAAAATCAGGGGATTTGTCCGTGGCCTCAAAGATGAATATAAAGTAGAGGTCCAGAGAAACTCGCCTACTACCCTTGAGCAAGCTCTCAGATATGCTCAAATCTATGATGATTCAGTGGGTAGGAAGAGAGCGAGACAGCAACCACTTTCTGAGCAGCTTCCTCAGAAAGACTTTCAATTTAAAAAGAAATTTTTAAAAAGAAAGAAAGAAGATAAATTTAAAGGTGAAGCTCCTCAGAAACGCCCTTCACTCATACAGCCCTTAAAACCAGATGATTTTGAGAAAGCCAAACAGGAACGTTTGTGCTTTGTGTGTATGGGCAAGGGACACACAGTCAGACAGTGTCCCAAGGGGCCTTTCACAAAAAAAGATAAGAAAGATAAAAAACAAGTTCATCTTGTTCAGACTGTATGTTTCCCCAGTGACTCGGCAGCTTCCGAGATCAAAGTGTATCATGAAGATCATGAACACTGTTGCCAGCTGACCTCTGCAATGCTAGCGAGACCCTTCAGCTTTGGGCCGCATGACCTAGTACGTATGCATGGGAAAGTTGGTAACCAGTCAGTAAGAGTCATGGTTGATGATGGGGCAACCCATAATTTCATCAACCACACCCTGGTTAAAAAGCTTAAACTACCAGAAGTACCTAGTCAGCATAGGTACATAGTTTCATTAGCTAAGGGTGAAGATAAAAAAATATGGGAAACTATGGTAAGTAAGTTAAATCTTGGTATTCAGGGGTACCAAGATCAAATAAACTTTCAGATAATGCACCTGGATCGAACAGACATTGTTCTCGGGAGAGATTGGCTCTACAGTTTAGGACCTTCCCTCCACAGAAACTATCAGGAGAACACCCTCAGCTTTCAGTATAAAGGCCGAGAGATCCAGTTGCATGGGGAGCATGATGTTCCCAACAGCCCTATGGTCTGCAGTTCAGAGCTCTGTCAGCTAATCGGAGACGAAGACCATCAGGTATTCTTATGTGACTTTCAGTTTATTCCTGAAGTTTCTATTTCCAGTTCTATTCAGCAAAAAATCAGTAAATTAGAAACTTTATTGTCTAAATTTAAAGATGTTTTTCCTGAAGATTTGCCACATGGTTTACCACCTAGCAGAGAGGTAGATCATCTAATAAACCTAGTACCAGGTACAGCACTTGTTTCTAAACCTCCGTATCGGGTCAGCCGAACAGAGGATGAAGAAATAACTAGGCAGTTAACAGACTATCTTGGGAAAGGCCAAATTCAGACCAGTAGTTCACCATGGGCCTCACCAGTCCTATTGGTGAAAAAGAAAGAGGGGTCTATGCGTCTTTGCGTAGATTACAGAGCCCTCAATAAAGTCACAATTAAGAATAAATACCCTATGCCTCGAGCAGACGAGTTGTTTGATCAACTCGACGGGGCTAAGTTTTTCAGCAAAATAGACCTCAGATCGGGATATCATCAAGTCCGTATAAAATCGGAAGATGTCTCGAAAACAGCTTTTAGGACTCGTCACGGTCATTATGAGTTTAAGGTGATGCCATTTGGGCTCACAAATGCTCCAGCTACCTTTATGACCTTGATGAACAGTGTCCTCAGACCATACTTGGGTAAGTTTGTAGTCGTATTTTTAGATGACATCCTCGTCTACAGCAAAACGAGGAAGGAGCATCTAAAACACCTCAGAAAGGTGTTTCGACTGCTCAGAAAGCATAAGCTTTATGCTAAACAATCCAAGTGTGAATTCTTCGTTGAAGAAGTAGCATATTTGGGTCACATTATCTCTTCAGATGGGATTAAGATGGACCCAAATAAGGTTAAAGCCATACTCAGTTGGCTGAGACCTCAGAATATTTTGGAACTTCAAATCTTTCTTGGTCGGGCGGGATATTACAGACGATTTGTCAAGGAATATGCTCAGATAGCAGTCCCTATGACAAATCTCCTTAAGGGGAAGGGAAAGGAGTTCATTTGGGAGTCCGCACAACAGGAGAGCTTTGATGCTCTCAAAACAGCCTTAGCTACAGCACCAGTTTTAAAGGTCGTCGACCCCAATCAGCCATTTGTGGTCGAAACAGATGCTAGCGACTTTGCAGTAGGTGCTGTGCTAACTCAGGGTGGACGACCAGTTGCGTTCGAGAGTAAAAAACTCGAGCCAGCACAGACTAGGTATAGTGCCTATGAAAAGGAACTCTTTTCTATAGTCCATGCCCTTAAGACTTGGAGGCATTATTTGTATGGTGCCAACTTTGAGGTCCTGACAGACCATGAGAGTCTCAGATACCTTTGCAATCAACCTGAGCTTAGAGGTCGGAAAGCTCGTTGGGCAGAGTTGATGCAAGAGTTTGACATGTCTATCAGATATAGGCGCGGAAAATTCAATACAGTAGCAGATGCCCTTAGCAGAATGCCTATGATAAACGAGCTGAGTTTTACTCAGATTCGTAATGAGTTACTCGAGTCCTTGAGAGGGAAATGCCAGCATGATGCATTCTTCTCTATTATCTGGAACTCAGTCCAGAACAGACAGTTACAGACTCCAGAACCAGTTCCCGGGGCTGGTGCCAGTTCATCCAAGAATACGGCAGCTTCCGTTGAGGATGATGATGAGTCCGAGTATA